>JAPMAE010000038.1:17610-39802 GCA_036584705.1 Rhyacophila sp. 25_7 | reverse complement strand
TATATATATAGAAATATGTATATAAACTGTTTTATTAGTTTAATACAATAGAATTTTACCAAGGATTGATAGTAGATACAATTAACTATCGTATCATATTTACCATTTAGACTCAAAAGTTTTGCAAAACGTATTTCAAACATTTTGTTACTATTTACGAAATCAAACTCGCTACCCACGGGTTGATAACCAGACAACTTGTCTATTGAGTTACTATGAGTAATTTGAGGGGTGTGGTGTAGGACGTTGGTAACTCACACTTATGTAGAAATACATTATATTTGATTTTTAGCATATTTAATAACAATTTTACATTTTCTCATTTTTTTTTTAAATCCATAGGTGCCTAAAAAGTAATCTTGGTAACCCGTAACATACTTTTTCAGTTTATTTTATGATAGGTAAGAAAGTATCAACTGCGATTATTACAGAACTATCTCATTGTGGGTTACAAATATGTATGCGATATGTTCATTAAACTATTATATTATACTTTTAAAACAACTAATAATTAATTGATGAAAAAATCATTGATAAATAATTTAAATATGATCTACTCTGCGATAATATTGATACCAGATGATTTATAATAGTATAATTTTGATCCCAAATATTCGTGTCAAATTTTAGCTACAGAATAAAAAGTAATTCCCAAATTCCAATAATTTATCCCGACAAAATTTAACCGCGAATTAACATGACACGCTTTGTGTGTTTAATGTTTTTAATTATTGCATAGTGGTGCGGTTGATTGGTCTGTAAAGTTTTCACCATTAATATGGAGATTAATTGCAAGTTGGCCCTTCAAATAACATTTCATAATAAATTCATGACGTCCAATATTTGATAACTGCGTCAAAAAGCGTCAACTTTAGAAATACTAGTTAAAGAGCTAAAATTGTCTTAAATAGATATCTATTTTAAGAACTGCATCATTCATATATATGCTCCTATGTGTATGTATAAATTGATAAGACATTAACTTATAGTTTTCTGTAAACTTTTACATAAAAATCGATGTATTTATAAAAAAGAACATGTCTGTTTCGAGGCTGTAGTAAATCCTCCATTCATAATAGAACGTCGCACATAATAGTCAATAACGCGTACACCTAGCAAGCGGGGGTCACGGACTCGAGGATCTTGCTGTTTGCAAAATTTTTCAAATTTTTATTCATTTGTATTGTAGTCAGGACACGAACCCAAAACGCTTGAGCTAATAATTGACATATATTACTCGTAAAAAAACTGTTAAAAACAATTTCACATTGTAGATAACAATATGCTTGGTTTTGGATATGGTTAAAAGATTTTTTTTTATGTATTAAATCAATCATGTTGAGTTTATATTTTCATACAAATATAAATAAACAAACATTAAAAAATAATTTTAGTCAGCTACGGTAAAATAGAATAAAAAAATATGATGACTAAGCGACTGAAGAGAATTATTATTTTTAATATAATAGAAAGAACGTTACAATTTTATTTTGACTATAAAACTAGAATAGCTTTAAGCCTTACAAATAAACTTACGTATTTAAACTCGTATATTAAATACATTTATTAAAATATTCAAAATATATTTGTCAGAATGAATTTATAAAAAGCTGTCTTTTGTGTCAAAATTTTACATTTTTAATTAGAAATATTATATATCAAACTGTACGAATCCAAAACGGGTTCCATTTGAATTAAAAAGAACACTCCTATAAAATGTATATAAAAAACTCCCATCTGTCATAAAGAATTGTCCAATCCGTCCAATGTGTCGGATAAAAGGGCCGGAGTGGATTTTTAATCCTCGATCAAATTGCTCTCCCTTGAACAGGGAGCGGAAAATGTAGCAGCACTACCATTTATCAAACGCGGTATCTCAATACGGCAATTTTTCATTCGCGTGCTTACGGACCGTTGCTCAGCACTGCATTAAGAACTTGAATGGCCCCACAAAGTGAGAATAAAATGATACTCACCTACATAATTGAAAAGTGTAGCTTTTTAATAACAATTTATTGAAATGATTAAAAAAAAACTACACCAACTGTCTCTTTACTGTTTCTATCTGAACTTATTTTATACGATTTTTCTTATGATACGGTTTTTATTTTTTACGCAATATACTTTTATAGGGTAATAATTTATTCAAACATTTCATTCCATGGTTTGGTAAACTTACAATATACGATATAAATGATGGATATGGAAGATTTAACATAATAAAGAATACTGTAAGCCCTTATTATTAGAATACATTAAAAGTGAAATATCTCCCACAGATAATGCCACCAATTTTTCGAATATAATTAATTAAGCATATTTTATAAATAAAATGTCGAAAATGTTACGAATAAAAAGATTATCGATGTCCTACTCGACCAAATATTAGACGATAGACATAGAAAAAAAATATAATATTTTTGCGCAAATTTTGGGACAAAGGGGGAATTAACCCTTTGAGTAGTGAGACGCTTAACGTTTTTTTTAAAAATTTAATCCAAACTAGTTCTTGAGTATTTATATAATGTTCTAGTGTGTCTACTATCATTTAATTATGAAAAGAATACCTGTGTGACAAATGTTATACCAGGGGTCTGATTTATCTAATATTTATGTATTTCTGTATCATTGAAATACTTATGTGAAAAAAATGGCCCAATAGGAGTGATGTACGATTTTTGTAACCTATGTAACATTTTATGAGTTTCTGTGCACAGAGGAATCTTTTGTTTATTTACGATATTCATAATGATTCTAGGAAAAGCATAAGAGAATTATTCAAAGCTTCTTAAATTTTTTTTTATTAACTTATTTTTTTCTATCTTAAAAATATATGATATGATTTTTATGACATCCACATATTGATAGGTCTATGTAGTACTTATATTAAAAAAATTATAACATTTTATTTGAAAATAAGGCATTAAGGCATACATATACGCTCATACTAATCAAAAGGTTAATTTATTATCAGCTGTTGAAATATAGATATAATATTTAATTGCCTCTGTCTGTTTTCAATGTCTTTCTAATTTTTATATTTTATTTCGTCAATCATAAACTATGTACGTTTATATAAGCTGGTGTTGTTGAAGCACGTTGACATTGAAAATAAATATTGAATTCCGTTCAATCACTCAGTTGTTTTTAAATGAATGAATTAAAAATCTTTGGGTAAAAAAACATCATAGACGGTACTGTTTTTATTGCGCTCATGTTCGATTGGAATAAAAATATACATCGCACTAGGCCCTTATAGAACGACGTCATGAGTTATATAAGTATTTTTTTTTGATATAGCCAACACATCTATATTAGAAGGTTATCATTCAAGGTTGACATCTATTGATGTTTTCCAATTTACATTCGCTTTTATCAAAGACTCTATAAGTATTTCAAAGAAATTAAAATATCTGAAAAGAAACTGTAACGATAATATTTTTAAAAATTTCAATCCATCAACTACATAAAGTTTCGCGACCATTATCTATCTGAAAGATGTTTATTTTAGTTATATTTCAAAGACGCCAGTATAAACCAATGTTTTTAAAAGAAAATCTTGACGGATTGGGTATCATAATAAAACTAATCGAAGAATCTTGTAAGGGTGAAGGAATTCCAATTTTTGTATTCTTTTTAAATTTTTTGGCGCCAAATGATTAAAAATTTGAGCAATTAATACTTTCTACTTCTTAACCCTTATCATGCCACATATTGCCTCCATGAGTTCCTGTCGTTGGCCATTCTTCTTGCATCCTCCCGTGTCGTCCCGGCGTCCAGTAATACCGCCTAATATATCCTAAAACATGCCCGGTTGAGATACAATTCAGGCATTCTCATCTTCACTTTAGATGTTATGAGAGCCTGCATGGTCCGTTTCCTTAACAACTCATTTCACGTATAGTCATACCACCGCACTCCCAGAATTTGCCACGAGGATATTTATTTGAATATTTACGGAAAAATTAAAATATGCCAAGCTTATTTAAGAAAAAAATCTTCACAAAAACTCGTATATGAAGGTGAAATAATAGGTTGTAACGAAAATGAGTTTGGTTGTACGTGAAATTAGTTGTAACTTATTGCTTATACGCATAACTCTGTTAAACTAAACAATGTCATATAGTCAATTTTATTTAACTCTAATAGAACCTTGAAATGAAGTTTTAAAGAATGATTAACAAGTTATAGGCTTGAGTAACGTACTAGTTTAGATTCAGTTATTTTTGAGGAACATTTTGTAATAATATGTATCTCAAATTTCATATAAAAAACCATTGCAAATACTATGATTATAATACAATATTAATTTTATTTTTTCCCGAATACCAGTTATTGTAAAATTGATACAATATGATGAAAAATATTACTCATATAGACTTTATTATTCGCTCATTTAGACACGTATCGTAAAAAATCAAATAAAAGTCGGTGCATTTGTCTCTTACTCGTAATATTGCGAATATAATATTGAACATTGAGTTTTTGTTTATATTGAGTTTTAATTGAGGACACGCTTTTTTAAAGATATTTTAATCAGATAAACCGCTTGGATTCAATAAGTCAGATATTATATTATTATAACGAGTATAATAATTAATATCTATAAAATATTTACTTTATGCTGAGTTTACGATTTTGTAAGTGGGTATGGAATATTCAAAATATTAAAAAAATGTATTGTAAGCCAAGCATTTAACAAATAAAAAAACATTAAAAAAATGATTATGTAAAACATAACATTTTCATGGTTAGAATTTTGCAAAAAGCGTTGAAAGGTAATTTCGTCCCAAATAAACATAGTCTGGTTGAGGATGAGAAAAAAAATCAGCCAGCATTGCCGTTTAAATTGCAGTAGCACTTAAAAACGACAACATTTTTTTGTTAGTATTTATATTGTTGTAAAAATATAGTTAATATTACTCTTATATGTATCCATTTAATTACAGTAAGCACGCGTCTGCTTAATTCTATTAACTGATAATTAACTGTTTGACTGCGTTAGAAATCAAATTGTGCTGCTTTCAAAAAGGTAGCACAGTCATAATATATAAATTAACAAAATATTTTGCAATTTTTCTTTAATATTGGATTGTTTATAATAATGAAAAATATAAAATAGTTATATAAGAAACAGATTAACAAATATATATATACAAACAGTTCTATTCATAATTCTAACTAATAAGGTTTTTAGAAACGCGATTATTACCATTGAAATACAAGAATATTTCCCATCCTGTATAATAGTTTACTTGGAGTTTTATAAATATTTGATCCTATAATACGCCATTTAATTGTGTTAAGCCATTTTTGGTTGATAATAAATAATTTCTTAGTAGCTGGTAGCGAATCATGGGACCTTGCGAAGGCTCAAAATAATTACTGAGCGTCGAAACTAGATGCCTGCAGTGTATTCTGGGAGTGCCAACAAATCATGCATTTTTTCATCACATCTAAAGAAAATATAAGAAATTGGACTTGACCGCGTTTTGATGATGCCTGAATTTTTAAGCCAACGGGACTCTATCATTCCGTGAGGCTGTTGAATACCATTTACAAGATGTATTTGGAAAAGTTTTAATACACAAACATGACATTTGAGAATCCAAAAAGACTTACCAGTGGCAGGGACTCATGAAGGCAACACGCAATGTCCATATACTCCCGTTAAAAAGCGTTTTATGGTTAAAAAAGAAGAATAAATAGTTTATCAGATTATTATAAACTCAAACATATATTACACCAGCTATAATTTTCTTGTGATTATAGAATATATAGTATATACAAACACAAATATGTATATTTACTTGATATGTGAATGGATAGTGCATTTGACTTACGAGCCGAGGGTCTGGGAATCGAACCCCATAGCTGATAAAAATTGCACAATTTTTTTCATGTGTATTTGAAACCAGGACATGGACCAAATTAGTTGAGTTGATAACTGACAATTATTAAAATCCATATGCTTCGTTTCGGAGCGGATATATCTAAATACTGCAGTACAATAACAGTAAAGTACATAGCGGTCAATTTGTTTTATAGGCATATTTTTTGGATCTAAATCATTTTTTTTTTAAATATTTCATAAATAGCAAAATATTTATATATATGTATTATTATTAAATATACAAATAATAATAAAATCAATAGTCATAGTGTAATAAAAAACATTATTTTGACATCCAAAAAGCTTTTTTATAGATTTCCAATTTATCTCGTAAGTAAATATCTACATTAATTTTTTTATACTTGAATTTAATCTTTTACATTATTTGATGAATTGAAACGTTGTACTGTTTAGTTATTGTACAGTTATAGAAAGACTATACAATTACTTACT
Organism: Rhyacophila sp. 25_7; assembly: GCA_036584705.1. Taxonomy (NCBI): domain Eukaryota; kingdom Metazoa; phylum Arthropoda; class Insecta; order Trichoptera; family Rhyacophilidae; genus Rhyacophila; species Rhyacophila sp. 25_7. Next base: position 33,456 of record JAPMAE010000038.1, on the reverse strand, counting down.
TCTAGAAGTCTATATTTAAAAGTAATGAATGTTTTTAATGGGAGAAATAACAGAGAAACATTTATTATTAAAAAAAAAAATATTGTAGTTAACCGTTTTACAAACAAACTATTCAGTTCAATTACTGAATATTGCAAAAGCCTACCTGTAAGCCCGAATTAAAAACAAACATTGGCGGTATTATTCTAACGATCGAAGCTCTCCGTTAAAGTTGATACCTGTTCAAAGTAATTATTACGACTATTTTATAACATATTATGTCTAGTTAATATTTTGTAATAAGTATCCAATCTAAATTGGTTTTTTTTCTTTTAATCATATCTACTTCGAAACGAATCCTATGGATCTCCACAATGTGAAGATTATTTTTGACAGTTTTTATGTGTAATAATTGTCAATTATGAGCTCAAATGTTTTGGGTTCGTATCCTAGCTATAGTACAAATGAATAAATATTTGAAAAAATTTGCAACCCGTGACCCTCGGCCGTGAGTCGGATGCGCTATCTACACACTTACAAAAGCAAATAAGTTTGAGAATAAATAAACTAATAATAAAAAAATAGCATGTATATAAAAACAATTACAATTTGCCATCAATTGCATATAATTTTTCACTGTAAAATAAATATTATATTAACATAAAAAAGAATGATGACATTGGTTCCACATTTAAAAAAAAGTAATTTATTCATTTAACGATTGTATTTCTTTCACTCTTTTATTTTCTTAACATTAAACTACAGGATCTCCTTTAAATACCTTCTTGAGAATTCTAGATTCATCGCACTTTACAATACAATTCGCCCATCTGAGCCTACTTGCCCTCAAGATATTCTCTACGAGTATATTGGGGCTAAATTACACGCAAACTTACGTACAGATGCAAAATTCTTGATTTTATTAAACTGGTTCAAGTATTCACCGGAGTATTTTATTTTTGAGTACCTACAAAGTTTTTTCTTGTTTCTACATCAGGCTCTAAGTTTCACATCTACAAAGATTTCACAGTCGTATTATAAAGCCGAAATTTTGTTTTCTTCAACACGATTTTAAATCCAAATGGAATATTCAAAGCAAGAAACGTGGCTTGTTTGCGAGTTCCAGAGTAATCGTATTCATTTCGGTGGAATTTCTATTATCAAGATATCCCGTCCCTATATGGAGAATAAGGAAATGATCTTCAGGCATATAGTTGATGAGAGTAAAAGATACATATCACTTGTGGACCAACGGATCTGGTTTTTTAGGTTAGAAGTTGAGCAAAGTGTTAAACACTAACCACTCTACAGTTACGTTAGCCGCTCCGTGGAGATTTTATGATCACATTATAAACCCGAACTTTATTATCTTAATATATTAACATAATTTTACACCTGAATAGATTTTTTAGCACAAAAAAACGCGGCATTTCTGCTTTTTAATCTGCTTGCGAGGTCTATGGTCATATCATTCTTTTTGGAGATGTTAGTTTCCAAATATTTGTTAAATATTTCTAAAATGAAGTATTTTTTTAAATTGTTTAAATGTGACACCGAGTTTGCAAGCATTTGAGTTTCATAATGACTAACCACTTCTATAGGATTATTATAAAAATATGTTCTAGCGATTTTATTTAGAATATAATTAATATGTATCAGCTTTCTATAAATTCAAAATGAATATCCAGTAACAAATCAACGCATAAATCATAAACCGATAACATCACACGCAAAATTTTGTGGATGTACAATGGCACCTCGATTTTAACTGACGTGTTGTATTAGAAGTATTATCTATTGAATAATAATGAACAATTGCCTTTTTATATAAAAAATATAAACCAATAAAGTTGTTTATGTAATTTATGAGTGTATATTCGTATCACTAATAAACAAAGAAGTTAGCAATTGAACAATGTAATAGACGAAACAATAAGGATAGCAAGTTATTATTTTCATTTAAATCAGTACTTACGTACTATCAGTACAGAAAAAAATGACAGAAGTAAAACACATACTGCATAGTAGATTGACTTTTACTAACAATAATAATTTTATCTAATATCCAACGAATTTCGAAGTAAAGTAAATTTTGCAGTATGTAGAAATTTCCGTTACAATATCTGAACAAAATAAACATGGCATATATCTATTTAATTGGATATTCGCTTGTAAATTTAGTAAGTATGTTATCATTATTTTATATATCTGTGAGATTGTACGCATATTTTGTATTTTCATGAATGCCTGTAGTGATTTATTTATATTGGGTATATAATTCATAAATGTTTCAGGAAATTTCACGACGGATTGAAATATATATTAAAAAAATATCTCTGACAAATATATAAGCATTTTCTTTAATATACAAATATATACTAATAAACATATCTTTATGATATGAGTACATAATGAAGATTTTTATTGTATCTGTATTAACTGCGTTAATGGAGAACGTTTTTAGTGTAGAAAATAAATAGTTTCCGAAAAATGTTATTCTTTTTTCGTGAAAAGGGTATATTATAAAATAAAAATCATTTAAAAAATCGAAAATTCCTCGAATACAGTATTCCAAAAATAATTTGAAATATTTAAGTAAAATGTTTTCACATATCCACTTTTTTCAAATAATTGATATTAAAGGTTTTGTAAATTTAAAAAAATCAACAAATCACTCCGTATGTGCATCTGACTCATGAGTCAAGGGTTTGATTTCCGTAGCTGACAAAAATTGCATACATTTTTTTTCATGTGCACTAGAAACCAGGATATGGACCAAATTGGTTGAGTTAATAACTGGCAATTATTATTAGTCGCAAAATGAATCTGTCAAAACAATCTTCACATTGTGGAGGATCCATATGCTTTGTTTTGGAGCAATATAATAAATGATATATATGACACATAATTGAGGTAAAACGCCATTACATTTACTTGGTTTAAGATTTTTAATATACAAGCAATTATGTTGGTGTATATATGGGCAGCTCATACCTCCAAATTCAGTCGACGAAATCTAGATTATGAGATAAAATGCAAATATTTTCTCAGGAAGACTGGGACAAGCAAAAAAATTATGAAGTCGTAGTTTTTAAGAATTTTTTTTTTTTCAGAATAGGGACGAAATCGTTTCTCTAGTCTTGCGGTAGTTTTATGATAAAAACAACACGCGCAGTTAATCCACGGGAGTATTTAAGGCTTTCGAAGTAATTGTTGCTGGATGAAAAAATAATGCTAGTGTTTTTTTACGAAACAAATATGAGTAACAATATAAAAAAATCAAAATTGGTGCAACTTTGAAAATTACTATTCATGTAATTAATAATTTACCTAATCAGCTTTTTAAATTGTATTATTTTGACTTATTAAGTGAATTATTATAATTATAAAGTATCTTCACACTATGAAGTTTCGAAAACAATTATCAAATCAATGTTTTCTTTATTGAATATATTTTAAATGTCAACCACTTGAATAGACCTGCTTTTTGACAATGCTTTATCTTGTCATAGTATGCAAATATGAATTCATCTGAAATGCAAAGTCGCATTAGGCGGTATTACAATAGGATCATTATGAGTTTAGATTAGATTCTGCATGCGCGTGATCCAAATTCAAAGCTAATATAATAATCTAAATAAAATATTTTACTGCATATAAAATCTTACATTTACGTTCAGATAATGAAATCTATATTTAGTACTGGCAAGCAGCTTTACATATAAATTTGTAATATTAAATTCTAAGACGATTTATCAGTGTTAATATTCGTGTACATATTGTCACCAATTATTATATTACGCAACAATAAATTGATATATATTCCAAAATATTATAACAATAAATATTTTAAGAACAAAAATATACTGGATATTTTGTTTAATTTGATCAAATTCCGTGATTTACTGCTTTTATCACACATAATAATTGTTTCAAATTGTCTATTATTTAAAACAGAACTTTTTTTTCATGTCCGCAGTGAATTTTATGGATCTTCACAATATGAAGATTTATTTTGAGAGACTCTTTTACGAGTAACAATTTTCAGTTATTAACTCAACCAATTTGGTCCGTGCCCTGGTTTCAAATGCCCATGAAAAATGTAATTTTTGCCGGTTATTGGATTCGAACCTTAGACCCTCAGATTGTGAGTTAGATATACTATTAACTCACCTTTGAGAGCGATAACGCTTTAGTCATACAAAGTAGTTCTATATAAATTATTGTGTGACAAAACAACTGCATATTTTATAGTTTTCTGTATAGTTTTTAGTAATATCAATTGTAGTAACAGTTTTATTGGCAATGGTAGAATCATATATAAATAAAGGGGTTACATAAAATGAATAAAAATTAATTACATCATACAATGATGTACAGGAAAGTTCATTTTGGCTCTTTATTGTTGTAGAGTCCAGAAGCAGGAAAAACTTTTATTATTCCATTTATTTTAACTTCGTCCGCGATTTTAAATTCTTAGGAATACATACAATATTGAAATGATAAAAAACTGAAGGCACTAAATAAACTATAACAAATATTGCTATGTTTTATAGGGCCAATATTAAACTTTAATATTAGGCTTGCAAAACAAATAAACCATGCATACTAGCAAAAAATACAAAAATATGTCAATTTACTTTTATTTAATTTCTAATTCAAACACTATTCAATATATTTTTTAATTTATAGAAAATTCCCAAAAAACGTTTTCAAAATATTTTACGTTAAAAAAATGAAATTTCTGAATTATAATGATGTTAAAATAGATTTTTAAGCTTATTCAACAAAGAGAATTACAAATAATTTGATAAAATTACAAAATCGCATAAGTTTGGTAATTTCCGCTTCAGCATAATTTTTTTATTTACTACTATATTTTTTTAAATAAAATTTTTGCCCTGTAGATCACTTGCTAATTTTTTTCCCACGAATATTGAATTTTGGGGGTCCACGAGATTGAAGTTGATGTTTAATTACGTGTACTCTTTTTATATCTCGTAGACCCTCAATTTTTTTCGCTGACATGGATTCATTTCAAATTGACCCTCAGGGATCCGTATAAACCATTTTAGGAATCTTTGGTTTATACAGTTTGATAGAAATGAATAGTTTCTTGGATATAACCAAGAATACTGAAAGCCTTTATTCAGACGGAGTTCTAAATTAATGATGATAGTGAAGATAAGTTTAAAATGTGTTTTCATATTTTCTCCAGGAATAAAAAAACTGCGAAATAAAAATCAAATTGACAAGATTTAAGAAAGAAAATTATAAATATATGTAAGACAAAAAGGATGGTTTTTATTAGACCTAGTTAGAGCAATACTACGAGCAATGGTTATCGCAACGTGGAACAAAACACAACTTGAGGAAAATATTTTTTTAACTTAAAATAGGACACGACAACACACGCTTATGAAGATAACAATGTATCCATTGAAATTTATATTTATATATGTAAACGTACTTTATACGTATATTGAAACAGCTTTTTATATTATACATATTTAAAAAATCAAAGCCGCTTTTGTGTATTACAATTGATCTATTCTGATAACAATTTTAGAAAAAGGTGATACAAAATTACATGTGCCAGGGAAACTATTTGTAATGTTATACATCTGATTGTAATGAAATACTTCTTAAACCGATAATTAAATTTAAATTGAATTCTTATTTTATTAATTGTACATTGAATTGGTATTTTAATATAATGGCTCTTCACCAATGATATATTTATTGGGCGTTGGGCATACCGGTATTTTTTTGATTTAAAGTCGGTTAAAACTTTAACAATAGATTGATTTTTATAGAGAATCGATTATTATGTCAGCCTTTTGTTTTCGCATAAAACTATTAAACGAATTCTGGAAGAATACCGGATACTTGTAATGACACACGTTAATTGGCGCAATAATAGCATCGGAAAAATGGTTACCATGTCTCGACCGTTAATTAACTTCATTTGCTATGTTTTTACATTTGCCTCGTTAAAGTAGGTTTTATTCAATCTTTTTTCGCTATAAAAAGAGAATTAAATACCACGTTATTCAGACAATAAAGCTTACGCAATTCTTCCTATGCGACAAAAATAGCGATTATCAACAACAGAAAGATGTTAAATGACACGGAACCGAATCAAAACGGAATCACGGAGGGATATTTAAATTATTTGTAACGGTTTTTCTATCCGATGGGTTAATTTTACAACACTCTTATTTACACTTCAATTCGCAATCGTTTGAATTATCTTTGATAATTTTATTACTTATTCAGATCACGTAGATATATCATTATAATGGAATTCGAGACATTTTTTTATTGAGAAACTTTTCACGTTGATAGATGATATTTCGTTAATTTAGACAAATTGAAAATTAAATTTATTGAATCCAACTAAAGAGTATACAATTTAAACACGAAACTTATAATTATATCTAAATATGACACATAACCTGTCCAGGCGAATAGACGTGTATATGTGTCAGCTTAAAATTCGCTTTGAAGAAATATTGACGTATATGTACGTCAAGCACCAAGCAATAAAATACTTTTATATATTATTTATGCATCTAATTTACGTTATCCAATAATAGTTTTGAAAACATTTAATAAAATTCACATTTAAAGCTAGATCAATGGAAAATTTTTCACTCAATTGTGAAACTGTAATTAAGAAAACTTACTCTTGGAGAGGTTGAGGCTTAATGCAGAACAATTTAAGCATATCCACTCAAAAGCACTATAGCTTGTTGTAATGTGAAAATTGCCGTGATAGATATTTTTTGCTATTTAAATTATGAACTCAACAAATTTGATCCATATTTTGGTTACTTCAAATTTTTACCTGGTTTTATGCCCAAAACTATGGTATTCATAAACACATATGCTTATTAATGAGTTATTGAAGTGCATTAAAAAAATATGTAGATTATTTAAAATACAAATATATACATAATACTTTTATGACTGATTAAGTCTTCTTAAGTGTATTGAAAGTTAAAAAAAATACATACACATATCAACCGTGTTTAGGTGAACGGGAGTAACCCTAAGAGAACAAATTTACACTAGGCACAAAAAACGTGTTTTAATGATTTTTCGTCAAAGTTACATTAACACAAACTAAAAGTGCATGATCACCAATAAAAAATAAATAAAATAGCATTTCATTTTTTTATTAAAAAAAAATATTAAAATTGATGGTTAATGATTTTTTATTTCCCCACAAACTTTGTAGTTTGTTCTTTTTTCAAAATATAAAGCTGAATTTTGATAATAATCTAGCATTTTTTGTTTAATTCCTTTTGACAGAACTGTGCATATTGTGATTCTCAAATAAAAGCACTTTTCAAAAAACCGAGAGTTACGTTCTTTTACCTAAACAGGGTTGATATTATTTATTGTGAAATACTCGTATATTAGATTAAGGAAATCGAAAATGTACTTTATGTATGGACATGGAATTTAGGTTGCTATCCAGTTGTAAATAATTAATATGAATGCTAAAAAGTTAATTGTTAAATAAGCTTAAAGGTGGTTTTGATGGACCTGAATGAAACGAGCTAACAGTCACATAGTGAAAATTATACACTCGAGTATTTTATATTAGTCAGTAATAATCAACTTTAATATTATATGCAAATGAAAACGGAGATATAAATTGTATTGACTTGTATTCTTTGTAGATATATAGTATTTTAATTAAATTGAAGAGACATGATTTATCTTGATATTTTTTTCATATTCAATCATTAACATCGAGTTTGTTTTAACGTTGCTTAAAAATTTCTATAAAAAATGTTTTTATTGAAAATCATTTCCTTATTCACCCTACTTACGGTTTATTATGATATAATTATACACCTCATTATTATTTTTATAAATCCTATGATAATTTTATTATTATAGTAAATAAAATCATCGTTAACCAGAGAAACGTTTTCTCCTTTAAAATCACATAAGACAGTTGTATTATATTTTTCCCAACTCCATATTCCAAACAACTATATATATAAAAAAAATATTTTACTTCAATTAAAAGTCATTTTTACTTAAAAACAGTTTTTATATCAATATATACTAAAAGATAAAAAGTATTTTGTAATTTATGGTTGACCATTTTTGTTTACATAAAATTTGAAAAAAAAAAAATACGTGAAAGAAATATTTTATAATAAAGTCAAGCTTTTACATTCCACCGCAACTAAGCGATATGGTTTTGTTTTCATCTATACGTATCGATACATAAAGATTTATGGCTTTCGGCGGTGATAATAATCGATCCTGTGACCTTTTGCTCTAGTGGAAACTCACCTTAGCCCGCTGGGCATGGCGATAAATCTTCAGTATGATTTCAAAATTCGTTCTACCAAACTTCAATTTTGTAATTTATACACATATTTAGAAGTTATATGATAATAAACTTAAATGACTGATCAATGAGATTACATTTGGAAAAAAAAAACCATTTTCCGCCATAAGCAGCGCTACCATGTAACGTATACTTAGAATATAAAAAAAATCAATAAGTTATTTTGGAAAAAATCATTAGGGAAACCCATTGACTTCATAAACAAGATGCATTCAACGTTCATTTAATTTTGGTTGCAAAATATAAAACTGTGACCTACTTTATTTTTATATACGGAAAATTTTATATTTTGTATTTAGTAAAACTCTTCAAAAAAGTGTATTAGAGATTTTGATTCTACACGCCATAATTACAACCGTAACTCAATAGAAAAAAACTGTACCGACTTATATAGAGAATAAATTTAAAACGAAAAGCTTTATTTAAATAAATCATATGGAAATAGCTTAATTATTTGTTTACTTTAGCCAGATTTTTTTTATTAATACTTGAGAAAACCAGATAGTATTATATGTAGTGATTTCAAAAATCATCCATATATAAGTAAGTCATTCTATTGTATACGACAAAATTGAACTTAAATTATCCTTCTTCAACGAAATATTAATATAAGATGAATTATGTGTATCAAACTAGACAAATATATTGACTCTGGGAATTATTTACAACTTTAAAACTACATATATATATATTCTCTTAATTCTTTTAACCATATCCGCTCCGGAACAAAGCATATGGATCTCCACAATGTGAAGATTGTTTAGTATTAATTGAAGAGTAATAATTGTCAATTATTAGCTGAACTGTTTCGGGTTTGTGCCCTGGCTACAAAACAATGAATAAATATTTCAAAAATTTTGCAACCAGCACGGGTCTCGAACTTGTGACCCTCGGTTCGTGAGTCGAATGCGTCTCTGGTTACGTTGTCTGCCCATATCTTTCTGGGATGGCCGATGAGTCGAGTGCCTACTGGAGTTCCTTCAAACACTTTTTTGAGAGTTTTAGATTCATCGCACCTCACAACATGGCTCGCATATCCTATCTTCATACCCTTAAAACTATATTTGGGCTAAATTATTCGCGGAGCTCAGCATAAGTACGGATGTTAAATTCTTGGTTTTTTTTTTAAGTGGTTCAAGTATTCTTCTGAGTATTTTATTTTCGAATACTTACATTGCCTTTCTTGTTTCTATACATAAATTTTAGCTATATTTGCTCTAAAACATATGGATTATTACAATGTTAAGATTGGCTTTATTGTGAAAAAGTTCTTTACGAGTCAATGGTATTTATTAGGTTATCTGAGAAATTTCCTGTTTATAAAAGGATACTTAAAAGCATATGGAACTTTAGCATCTACAGGATTGAAGAATGTAACTTTGGGATTGAATGGAATATATTTAGTTATTTTAAAGTATAATCTTATGATATCAAACAATTGATTTAATTTATTCATATAACTCGTATGATTGAGTCACATGCTATAGACAATTTTAAATATTTCAGTTACAACTGACTTGCAAGCCAAAACAATTTTAGTATTTTAAAAAATTGGTAAATAAAATGTAAGTATTTGCTTAATTTAAATGGTAAGATACAAAAATCAAATATACGAGTACGCTTATATATAATAGTTTTTGAGGTTCGTGATTCTTGCAGAAGGTATTTAGAATCCATATATTTAACAATCGTAACTATAGATAAAAAGTATTCTGTCATATTTTAGGTACAAATTCACAGAAAAAAAGTTTTTGTTATGTGTTTGTAGCTTATATGATACCTTATTTTATTAAAATTTAATCATTATTTTCATTCTATTCAAACGATTTTATAATGAAAAACAAACATAAACAACAGAATATAAATTGCATCCATTCAGTATTTGTCATTAATTTATTATTGTTGTTAATGACACCAAAATATTTGTATCGAAACCAACAAGTAAGCCCGAGGGAAATTCGAGCTTTCAAAATGAATAGATGAATACTAATTCACCGCATCGTAGAGGTTAAAGCTCTGCGATTTTTTTATTTACGTTCTACAAACAGAACTCAAGAATAATCGCCTAAAACGGAAATATTTTTATTTTAAAGGATAGAATATTATTTTTAAGAATATTTTTTAGCTCTAAATTATAACTGACAACAGTGTAAATTATTTATTATACTCATTTGAATTTTAATAGAAAAAAACTTAAATTTAATGTTTTGGTCTAGCAATTGTTTTTTCTTCGCAAAAATTAATTTCGTTGAATTCACTCTTCTGTATAAATAAATGTTATGCATCTTATCTTATTGTCATTAAACTATAATAATGATTGAATCGTAAACTAGCAAGAAAAAAAATAATGTATCGATAGAGCTTACGTATAACTTTTTGTTATCAGTCAAAATTGTCACATTAGACGAAACCGGCCATGAATATTTTAAAAGTAAATTGGTGAACAAATGTATATGAAACAGTTTTATTGTTTTGGTTTATATAATTGATGATTTCATTTTATATCTTTGAATAAAAGTTTATTTATTCATTTATTTACTATTTCAGATAAATAAGAATATTTTACTCTCAATACAGTTAAATAATAATACCATTACCATTATATTGACGAATACGTAGATACGTTACAATCACATTATTAAACAAAGCTGTTCTTATAAATTTCTGTAGGCTATAGTCATTATTGTAAAAAATGGCAAACGATTTCATATCGAATGTAGAGAGTTTTTTTTTATTTCCAACTGTAAATAGCAACAGTATCCATCCCCGTCAACAAGATAGTACACGCCATAACAAGAGCATTCAATCCTGCCCCACAAAAAGCTCAATAAAGTCGATAAAATGTCTCATATTTATTTATTTTCTTAAAGTCATATTCTGACAAAGATTTTGCAAATTTGAAATATCGTTTTTCTTTTGTCAAAAAAAAGAAACAGTGACGGACAACCTGTGACAAATTTACGCTCTTTCATGTCTTTCTCGTTTATGTCTTTACATAATTTGATATATATTTTTTTTCAAATTTATTATATATTTGAAATATTTTCTGTACAAAGTTTCGACTCTTTAATACTGATATATGGCATAAACAATTGAAGCCTTTAACAACACAGTGATTTTTAGCACATTTTGGGCAAAATCGTGTTTTTATATGAAAAAAGTGATCTAGAAGATTTGGTGCAATATTGTGACGATAAAAGTATTGTATTTGTGCACTATGTGTCTCCAAAATCATAATTTAAAACTGACTCCGTCACAAATTAATGCTTCTGGTAACCAAAAATACATTTTCATCTCTAAGAAATAATTAAAATAATGTGGTATGAATTACTGTTTTGTTAAAAGGTACAATTTCTGTCAAATGGCTGCTAATGATAAACTAATTCCTTGATTGATGATAGCTTCACAACAATGGCATTTGGCTAAAAATAATTATATCTACAATGTTATGTGTTTTGATTATATTATGAATATATAGAATTACCGTTACAGATGCTGAATAGTGTGAGAGTTATTCGTTGGCGATATTTGATTACGACTAGTGTAAACTAAACTATGTTGAAAAGGTTGACTGTTGATGTTAGGCGTCTTCTCTGAGCGCAATCAATGTTCCGCTCATGCCTAGACAAAGAGATTTTAATATATTATTATGAGATACAGAAAACGGAAAGCCTCTCTAGATTATCTTCTGGTAACATGCCAATCCGAATTATGGGCCTCGCTGAGTTTGTAAAGTGAAAAATATTTGTACATTTATAAGGGTTGGCAGTACTACGGGTTGATCGATATCGAACGGATATCGTTATTTATTATCCCATTTTTGTGAGAAAAGTTGATAAGATAAAAAACGGTGTTGTTGACGTTATATAAAATAGTGTAATTAATATTGTAAGAATGCCCTTAAAACAAATCGCAGATGTTGGTTGAAGAAAAAAAAAAATATATTTTCATATATGGCTTCAAATATAGTTTATAATAATAATTGAGAATATTATTTGTTGTTAAATAATAACAATTTATAATTTTGGGAACACAGCAAAAATAGTCAAAAACTGTTAAACTGTCACATTATTTTTAAATGAAACCAATAAAATCAATGATGTAATGCATGTGCTTAAGGTACGTAAAATATTTATCGTATAAAAATGCAGTTTAAAGTTGATAACAAATGATTAAAGTAATGTTTGAAAACAAATTAAACATATTTTTTTTCGTTCATAACTGTAACCAAAATTTGATTCCAAATAATTGAACTACATAATTATGTATATTAATAGCTATGTATTATTCTAAAAATACAACTTTTAAGAATATGCAGCATTTTGTTATGGATAAAGAAATATAAATGAAAATAATCTTATTTATGTGGATATATAATCATATTAGTTGCTTTTGTAGACGAGTGAACAGCGCATTCAACTAACAAGCCAAAGTCTGCGGATTCAAATTTTGTAGATGACAAAAATTATACAGAATGTTTCGTGTTCATTTGAAACCAGGACATGGGTCAAACTGGCTGAACCATTAATAAATAATAATTATTTCTCATGAAAAAACTATTAAGATAATTTTCATATTATGGAGATCCATGTACTATGTTTTAAAGTGGATATGATTAAAATAGAAAATACATAATCATATTATGTTACATTATATGTAATATGTATCTTGTAAGTCTATGCACGAAATTAGTGTCTCCATCTATGACATGTAATTAATATTCTTTCAGCTCTCCCATACAATAATTTCACCTAATTATGATTATAGTTGATAAAACATACGTAATATTTTTGAGTAAAAGAGTTGTAAATAACTTACAATTGATGGTATATTATTTAAACTATAGTTATAAATAAATACATCTCGTTTCAACCACGAGTCTAAAAGCAATCACACTATTTGTATAATCTCATACACCACACAAAAAGATGCAATTCATTTTCTTTTCTGTTGGTTTTATTTTTGGCAAAAAGCCATTATATTGAAATAAAAACAGCTTTTAAACATTTTTCCAGAAATATTTATTACTCGTATATATAATACTGGAAAAATGTATAAAAACTGTGTTGTTATTTTAAATAAAAAAGCCTTAAGCCTTAACATAACTTAAATCGTTCCAACAAAATATTAATAATATAATATAATTTTGTTGTGGTGATCTAAAAAAACCAATGTTAAATAATATTTTTTTTAACTTAAAGGTTAAACAAAAATTATTCAAAGCATTTTTTAAAGCAAATGAAAATTATTAATAAAATATAGTTTTTTTCATAAGATAAAGATTTCAATTCGTTTTCATCGCTATTTAGGTGTTGTTTTTTATATTAAATATATATTTTTTGCATAAACGTCCATTCATTAACCCTTCGGCTGCCATGAATGAAATATTTCATTTTGCGACACATAACTTTCGTTTGTGCGCTACGCTGTAGACAAAGTATTTCGTCCGTACTTCTATTAATACATTATTGCGTACAAAGATATACAATTTCCAACAATGGTTTAGTGTCATAAGTATATTAATGAGTTCTATAAAACCGTGTCTGGCGAGCAGACTTATAAAAAAATAGTACATTCAATTTAAATAAATAATAATTATAAAAAGTATAACTTTTGCTTGAAAATCTCGTCTTGTCTGGTACCTCTGTAAAACTAAATAAAAAAGTTACTGTCTGATATTTTTGGCATATATGTTGATGATAATAATGATGATGCTATCGTTAACATTATAAAGTTACAATCTATTTTAATATAATTAAAGAAAAAGGGTTCATATTCTAATTAATATATATGATAGCTATGTAAAAAATTTAATTTTAACGATATTTCTACGTGTTTTTGTATATTACTGTTCGATTTTGCGTGATTTCAACGAAAATTAAGTATATTAAAAGTGTAGTTGTATAAATAATAGAAGATAAATTCTAGAAAATAATATAAATTACATGAACAGTTTCTGTATGTAAACTGTTGTGTTTTTATCATAGAGAAAGTGTCAAACTAAATAACTAAGATGCCGCAAAGAATATGTTTGTCTAGTTGAATTTTGAGAAAACATTGGTATCTTTAAGAATAGACGTTTAAAATATGAAGATATATTAAAAAAGTTTTCCAACATATAAAAAAGCAGACGCGATGAAGATGGTTCTTTGAGAATCTTTAAAAATAAGATTCGGAAAATAACAAGAATAATTTATTTTAAATGGTTTTTTGGAGTTACTGACTAGATAAATTTTGTAATAAATATTACTATCAAATAAAATATATGTAATGGGTGTATCAGTAAAAACTTTTATAATTTATAATTTTTCATTTATTTTGTGAAATAAACTATTTTAACGGTTTCACACATTATTGTCGAAATGGTCCTGTGCCAATAAAGTTTCAAACGGTAGTTTCACTTACATTTTTACTTAGGTATGAACCAAAATACTGGTAATTTTCCCACAATACGGTAGGTAAATTCTAAAAAATACCGTGTTGTGTAAAACTGTGTTATACAATAAAATTGAAGGATGCTTTCTGAAAAATAGTTAAAAGAATATATTTTTTTATTTAACAATTTTCATCCAACATATAATATATAAGTGAGCAAAAAATATATATGTTCATATTAATTCAGCACAATTAGGTAAAAGCGTTTTTCTGGTCAAACGATATTATTACTTTCTGAACCCAAAACAAAAACATTCTGATAATTTAGCATAAACAAAACAAATAAAAAAAATGGTAATACCAAATACACACTATAGCATAGTACCTATCTCATTTTTTTTAAATTTTTGGAGTAAAAATCGTGCTATCGAAGGATGTATATGATGTTATAAGAGAGTTTCCACATTTTCATTAACGTATTGTAGGTCTCCGTGATATACGAAAGTTTCCGCAATTTTCTCAAAGTAAGACTGAAACCGTGTTACAGAAGGGTTATCTGTAGCTTAAATATTAATTAGTAAAACTATTAAATGACTAATGTTTTTACTTAAAACGTGCTTTGCTTTGGAGCATATAAAAATGTGTTTCTATAACATATTAGCGTTGTTTAACTCCACTTATATTTACATTCATTTTAATTAATATGCATATGAAACTGTAAGTAATATAACTGTAATTTTATTAAAGTTTTACAACGAACAGAAAAAAATTCATCGATACATTTTTTGCAATAGAAACAAGAACACATGCGTGGAGTTAAAGCGATAGGTTTTTTATCGGAGTATTTTTTGTGTAATAGAAAGGTTATTTCTTTGAAATCTATGTGGAATGAAAGAACAAAAAAAGGTTTCAACCCCTCGGGGCCCGGTGCTTATTTTTACTTCGCATTATTTGGAGCGCGGAGTGTTTTCCTCTTGAGTATTTAGCCTTTTATATATTAAAACAAGCAATTCAAAAAGAAAATAAACCGATAAAACAAATTAAATTGTGCCGTTTAGCGAATAATGGATTGTTGTTTGAACGAAAGTAATTTGTATTTAATTTTATCGACACAC
>JAPMAE010000038.1:5266-17600 GCA_036584705.1 Rhyacophila sp. 25_7 | reverse complement strand
ACAAAGATCATTGATAATAAGGAACATTCTAGTCCCTATGCAATTTTGCCAACTGTTCTTACAAATTATCGTCATTGTTACTTCCATTTTTGCAATAGTTTTTTTTTTTGCATTTTTCACACGTTACACTTTTATCGGTTTTCAAATTCAGGGTATTTGCAGGAAGGTTAACTATTTTTTTGGTCGCCATTTCACTAAACATGATTATTGACAGTTCATATTTGGTCGTCGTAAAGTATAAACTTGGGAAATTTATTTTGAAAAACAATTCAATAAACCAACGTGTTTTAATTATAAAAAAGATGTTATTAAGATCAATCATCAATTCTTATTGTGATTATTAGAAAATTACGTGAAATTTTGCGTAGAAATAATGTGCCACCAAAGCCAACTAATTATGGTTTAGTTAATGATTTTGAAGAAAGAGATTGTAGCAGATAAACACAAGCCTCTGTTGCAATGTATGAGAAGATCAGCTGAAAACATTGCTGCTATCTTATAAAGTATTCAAAACAATCCATCAATGTCAAATCGACGCCGTACTCAAGAAATTGGACTTAAGACAACAACTTTGTGGAAAATTATGCATAAAGATTTGCATATGTATCCGTTTAAAATTCAGTTGACACAAGAGCTTCTTCCAAAAGACCATTACGATGCTGTACACGAGATATTTCAGCTTGCTCATGATAACCCTAATTTTCATAAAAAAAATATAATACGTTATGAGGCTCATTTCTATTTAAATGGATAGGTTAATAAAAATATAGTCGGTTCTAGGAAATCTATTAAAAGTGACAGTATAGTGTGCTACGTGGTACGGAGAAATCATTGGCCCTTACTTTTTAATATTACGGTAACTGTCGTTTATAGAACATTATTGTAATATGATTGATAATTTATTGACACTAGAATTGAATGCTTTAGGTTTCATTAAAATGTAATTCTAATAAAACGCTGTAACTTTATATACAGGCAATGTTTATAACACAATTACTGACAAAAGTAAATCTTCTCCGCGAATACTTGATGTATAGTTACCGCAATTATCAAGCAAATGATAATCATATCACAATGTATAGACTAGGATTCAATTTGATTGATTTGCTTTCATGATTATTTTTTTATTTGTCTCTTCTTGTTAAAGATAAATAACACATCATTAAATATCAGGTACATTATCAGCGCCCAAAAATTAAATATATGGAACAAAATACAAATACTATTAGTAAAATAAAATATGATAAGCACTAAAATATACGAAATGTCGATTTAAATCGGATGATTTAATAAAAAATGCGAAATGACATCGTGTTCTTTATCCGTCGCTGACGCACAAGATTAAACATCCAGTGTGTAAGTGTTATATACGGGCGCTGAATATTGAAATAATACAGCATAAGAAAAAAGGATAAACTGAATTATTCGACTGATTATTATAGAATACGGGCATTCATGTAGTATTTTTTTAAAACTCAACTTTTGTCTTTTCATCTTTCGTATATTCACATATATAACAGATAATATTTATATGTACTCAATCAAACTCTTTCTTTAAAATATTTAGTAATAATTTCTCAAATACTTTCTATATAATATAATTATATACATTTTTTTTATAATTTTTCAAAAAAAAACTATTCAGCGTAAAATGTTTAGAAAAAAAAACATTATAATTTTAAAACGAAAGAATGCTCGTTACTATACTCGCACTTAGTAAACAAAGATACTACGGCTATTATTAAAAAATATATATTCAAAATTATTTTTTTCCAAAAGTTTCACCTTGGCATATCACGCTGAAAGTCACTTTAAAGCTGCGAAAGCACAAGTGAAAATTGACCAAGGTTAATTTTTGTTATGTTGATGGTATGAAAAGCTTACTTTACGTTTCGCTTGTCTGACCTGAAATTTCCCCGCATTATAATTTTAAGTTTTAGTTTCAAAATATTAGACAAGCTGTATCGTAAACTATTTAGCGTATATTATGTTTGCTACCCAGGTGTATTTTAATTTATTTCACAGTACCATTGTGATAAGTATAAATATTTTCAATAGTCAAATAAGCCTACTGATGACCCAATAAGACCTATTGAAAATTGCTTATTAAAACCAAATATCCAACATCATATATATACATGTATGTGTGTATTCTAAAATATAAAAAAGATAATTGCTAATATGTCAATTACAATGGATTCTTTCGACTCACAAAATGCTAGTAAAACTGAAACGAACATTGAGTCAACTGTATTTTTATAATATGTTTAAAGAGTAAGTCTGTGTTATTTTGACCGATTTCTAACTATCAATATTTTTTTTTTATTTAGTTAGTTTTATGAGTATATTTATTGTTTTCAAATTGACATATAACAATTAACCACAGCTTTTACTAATTAAAACTGCGCTCATCCATACGATAAATTGCTTAAAAGTGGAAAACATCTACAATATAGATTTATTAGATTGATTAAATGTGTTAAGTTATTCATTTCTTTTTTAAGCATATTTTCTCTAAAAAAAGTATATGGATCTTCACAATAAAGATTGTTTTTAACAGATTTTTCCCACGTAATAATTGTCAGTTATGGGTAACATATGATAATATAAAGTATATTATTGACTATCAATTATAAGTGTAACTAAATATATTGAATATTATATTATTTGCCTTTCAAATGTATAGAATACTTATAATAATGCTATTAACAATTGAAATAAATGAATTTGTTCCTAACCACAGAACGTTTCATTCTCTTTGAACAAGCGTATTAGCCAAAGCTTTGACAGGAATAATTAAGCTTGCTATAAAGCTTTAAAATGTAATTCAATTCCACACAGTTTACAAAAAAAAATAACGAAAAACTTTGAATTTTAGTTATTTAAATGTACAGCAAACATTGAATAGATATGTTGGCAGTGTAAAAAAATGAGTAGATGAGCCTTTCTCAAAGATAAAAATTGTGGAACGATATATTTCATAATTTTGTGAGGCGTTAGTTGCCAAAAATATAACGGTATTTCAAACATATTTATTAAACTATACCTGCTATATTTTAAAACATTAAAAACTTATTATAGTTTATTTGCCTCAAGCGTATATGTATTCTTACTGAATATTGTTGATATACTATAATTAAAAAATCTAAATAGAATATAATTAAGATCGATATTATTTGCGATTACTTAGTCAAAAAATTCGGTATCCGGAAAGTTCACCGACCACAATTCACAAGTAGAAGAGAGTTCACGACTGAAAAGTTTACCGTGCCGCAATTCGTCGAAAAAATAATTCACCAATTTTACAATTATAAAACGATATCGTCTTATAAAATCTCGAAAAATTCAAAAAGTCGGTCAGTTTATTTAAAATTATTCAAGTATAGAACATTGGCAACGAATATTCATTACCATTATGGTTAATTTCACTACGAATAATTGAAAAATATAACAGAAATAATGGTTTTGAGTTTTCAAGAAGTGTTGTTCATAATATTAGTTATTAATTATAGGTATTAAAGACATAATAACATAAGTGTATACGTGCCTATATTGTATGATATGAAATAAATTAATGTGAATTACAAAGTATCTTGAATTTTAATAAATCAATATTAGGCAATTGTGGAATCAGTGAATTTTCCTTTTGACGAATTGTAACACTGTGAACTTTTCTAAGACCAAAAATTTCAATTCGTTTGTGGATACTATAATAATCAAATGTCAACAGTCAAACGTCTAAATAATATGAAATATTAATACGTTGCTCGTGATTAACATGTCATCTTTAATAACAGACATGTAATCAGTTTATGATGCTGGAAAAACAATGAGTTTTGAAACTAGATTGTAACAACATTATATAATTTCACTGGTTGTCTAGTAATTACTGATTGAATTTGAATTGATGTGTATTTTATATTTGCAAAAACTTACTCGTATGTACAAATTTACTTAGGTTGAAATATTGTTGTATCATTTGTCAACGAAAAAACATAATTTATTTTCATAAAAATTGATACTCAACTTTTTACCTTTGAGGATCAGATTTTTATATTTTGCCCTGTAAAAAGTCACGGAGTAACTATATTTTTCTACGGTGCTTGATAAATGTGCATAGGAAGCCTGGTCGTAAATCTAGTGCGTCTCTGCTAAACATTGTTATTTGAAATTCCAGACCATTTTTTCGCAGGCGATGATTTATTATGCTTTTATTTTTTAATTAAAATGCGAACGCGGGAACTGCCTCACAAGTATTAAGTATCCAAGGTAAAAGCTTTTTTGAGAATAGTTTGTTTGACAACTTTGATAATTTAAAACCGATGAAATGTCTTGAAAGTAAACAGTCGGGCTTAAATTTTTCAAACTTATGTAAACAGAAGATAATGATCGACTAATTTTACTTCTGTTAATTTAGTAGATTTCACTTTTAAGCCAGGCATGAACAATTATTTATTAAGACACTTAAATACAATGCAAATATCATTTAAAATTTTTAGCAAACGTTAAATGTATTTACGTAGTTACATCAAAAACCGTTGTAACTAATTAACGTTATACTTATATATTGTAATATATTCCAATTATAACTCTTAAACGGTTTCTAAGTAAAAATATTTCCATTATTTTATATGAAGTGTCAAACACATCGGATATACGACTAAAAATTTTAAATATATCAATAAATTTTGTTTATTGAATTGAATTTGATTTTATTTTTAGATATTTTGTCATTTTCACTAAAAGAAATCCTATATTATCTTAAGCTTTGGTAGACTGTAATCATTTTTACAAAAATACTACTTCTATCAACTTTTTAAATATCTCTTCTATCTATTGATATTTTTAGCGTTAGTTTGTGACAATCTTCTGTGCAATCATTCTAATATATATATATATGAAATATAAATAGAGTTTGTTTCCTTACCGCATTGTTCTAAAAATTATAAATGTCTACGTTATTATTTTTCACTCAGTTTTAATACTCCCAAATTTTTTACACAATAATTCAACATACACGAAGAACTTAAATAATTACATCTTATAAATTTGTAATAAAGAAAACATTTATGTTTTTTTCATATAGTATTTTTCTATTGAGAAAATAAATATAATAATAAATACTCAATCGCTAACTACCAATCTATTTGTTTATAAATATAAATTGGAATAATGGCAATACGTGAAACGATTAATAATTTAATGTACGCGAAAGAATTGCACACATCAAACTATACCAAACAAAAAAACAGTGGAAGTAGTTGAAATAATTGATAATATTTGAAATGTAGACTATTTTTAACGAAAGCCAAATTAAATTCAAAAACTTTCATTATAACCATACACAAAAACATTTAGATGATTTTTTTTACATATTTTTAAATATACTATAAAATACATAGATTGATGTAGGAGCTAAAATAGTAAGTTATGTATGACAATATTTAAATACAGAATATATAAATTGAGCAGTGCTACTCATATAAGTCGATCACGATAGATCAACTGATGATCAATTCAATGATTTACATGCTCGTACATTCAAGAAACTAATTTCAAAGAAACCAAATTAGATAACGAAGTTTGGTAAATGTGTAAAAAAACTATCGCGAGATTAGAGAATAGAGATTTGCAGGAAGAAGATCGGATTCCAATAAAATGTAATTTTTAGCCGCTACCAAAAATTCACTGAATTTTACTAGTTAAAACGATAAGTAAGATAATACTTTATTATCAAATTCTTAGAGAGTGATAGTAAAACTAAAATTAATGAAAAGTTTTTTAATAGATTGAAATTTTCTGAATTCAATTTTGAATATTTCTAAAACAGTTTTATTTTTCTGCGTTGTCTAGATATTTTAATTAAATTTAAAAAAGATCAACATTCTTATAAGTTTTTGAAATTATACGTAACTGAACTTCGAACACTTTAACCTTACTTGTTATCAATCGGTCTATAGACTTTTTAAAAAAGGTTCCCTCCTACAATCATTTAAATGAAATAATTATTAAAGTTTGAAAACTTTAAGTGGTTGTCATTAATCACTAAACATTAATTTGATTGCTGATAAATGGGATTAAAGTTCTCTAATTTAATGTAGATAATTAACGACTTTATGGTATCAAAAGGTTAATTTTTTATTACTATGAAAAATAAATATTTTAAAAAGTTACGCAGACAGTCCTTTCATCTTTTAAAAAGCAAGATGAGACTGTTCTTGAGATAATTGGTATACAGCCATTATTTACCATCAAGAAACTATTTTTTTTTTAAATTTGTCATTAAACGCTTTCTCACCTTAAAAATGTTTTATATTTTGTGAAAATAAGAATATTTTTTTTCACTATACATACTTCAAAAACATAATAACAGATTGTTAGTTTTTACTACAGCATCTGTTTTAATGCAACTTATTTAAAGTTTTGTTTGAGTCCCAAATCAAATTTATTACTTCTTATACCTAGGTGTTGAAGAATAAGTTGCAATTAAAATGTCTTTAAAAGGTTACATATAAATGCATTTATATTTAAATGTTTAGGGAATTAATAATAGGTAAAATATTTTTTAAAATATTATACAAACGTATTTTGAAAATCTGTTGAAACAATTTTATCACTATCATAATATATAACTGATTAGCATATTCAGTAAAAATTGATAAATCGTTAAATAATTATTGGTCGTTTACTCGTATTAAAACTTGAAAGGCTAATCTAACCTACAGCAACCTTTTTGTTATACATCAAAAATACCTGTAAAAGACCTTTAATGTATTACAACTAAATTAAGTTGCTGCCTATCTACTTTATAAATATTTTGAGAGGGAAAATTTTATAATTGGGTCATCGAAGGTTTTTGGGCCACCTTATCTGACCTAAGTGGTCCCTATCAAAATGTTATTTCTGTCAATAAACGTAACTAAAATACTGATTAATGTACATTATTTGAAGTTTCAAAAGCCAAACCTTTTGTTTAGAAAATACAAAAACTTCTTGCAATTATTATTATTTAGTTATCAATGTATTTTAATTTTACATTCATTTGATTTGACATATTTTATATGTAGAAAACTACATATGAATAAATTATTATTAGCCATGGATCATCTTTAAATAAAACTATTTTTTTACTTTGATATTACACAAATATCTCAAATATTGTTGATGAAGCCATAACACGCAAAATATAATACAGTACGATGTTTAACTTTCATCATTCATAAAAAAATAAAAAAATACATTTTCCAAAAAAAAAAAATATTGAGATCAGACGTCATTATCAATTAACCTCTCCAGTTTTTGGAACTATGGTTGCACAATTGGGTGGAAATTTTTTCATTGATATATTTTTAAATTTAGAACTTTTTAAATGTATGCAATACTATTGTTACATAATATATATTTGATGTATAAATAATATACACGAGAATTTCATTGCTTGGCGCTTGAAGTACACACACGACTATATTTCTTCAAATCGTATTATAAGCAGACGCATATGCGCGCCCATACTCATGGACAGGTTAAAATCCTTTTGTTATTTTTTTTTCAACTATCATACAATATTTTGGAAAGTTTAACTATAAAAAAGTTTGTAGGTAAACCAATTTTTAAAACAAAATATATAGAAATTTATTAATAAGGCAGCTAATGCTAGAGTGGGCTATCCCATATTTTGGTCTAAAATAATTATTTTACGTGGAAATAATGAAAAAATAAATTTTATTTTAAAGTAAAGATGTCTGTAAAACAAATAACAATCAACTTCTTCAAACTGTTTTTATATAAATAATATTGTCGGTGTTGCAAAAATTAGAAACTTCATTATATATTGAAAGGGGATAGCCCACTCTGGCATTAACCGCCTGAAATAAGCTTAAAGATTTACTATAAAATCATTTATAAATCCAATTTGATTCCACAAAAAAATATGTATTTTTTTTTACAAAATGATCCATATTTTTTTTATAATTGTAATCTCTCTGAATAAATATTTATCATAAAGTACGCATACTTTAATTACATAATAATATAATTTGTAAAATTATAATATTATGCAATAATAAAAGATTATTTTGCATTAGATCCATTGACATTACAGTAATCTGAGAATACAAGTGACAAAACTGCCAGCCGAAAATTTGAAATGTCACCTAAACAATCAAGGTGAACGACGATAATCCAGTAATGTTTTTATTTATTAGTTTTTTTACATTTAAAATTAAAATTACGAATAATACAGTTAAGAATATGTTTAGGTGTTATTTTCTGCTAATGGTTTCTTAATGTATGTAGACAAAAGTGATAATAGTGATATTGATTATCTTAATCAAATATACAGGAAAAATATAAAAAAAAACTATTTCAATATTTACAGTGAAACTTTGTTAAGAGCTCAATTTAATCCCGATTTAATATAACATGGTCACTTTGAAGCCTAAAAAAATCTCAAATTTTATACTGATTCAAATTATGGCGGCATTTCATTAATTTGCATATAAAACGATTATTCCAAAATACGAAAAAATCATTAAAAGGTAGCAATTCGCTTTAGCGCTGTACTGTAGTGGAGTAGAGTAAATCCTCTTTTAACGCTGTTTTATTCAGTGCTCTATCATCTAGGAACATATTTTAAGTGTTCAGTAAGGCATTACTATATTTTCTACGAAGTAATTATTTGGAAACGTAAAAATTGCAATGATTACTGAATATTATATGATTTTATCAAAATTTCAATACGGATATAGATTTTTTTATGTAATACGTATACTAATATAAACTCAAATAATGATATACCGAACATATCTTTATATATTATATGCAATGCAGTCAGCCCAATTTGTATGCAACGATACGAAGCTTTAAATGATGCTAACAAACGGTTGAATAAGAGAAGAAATTTCACATTATAATTGTAATGTATTTTCAACAAATGAAATAACATAGTGATATACGAATAACTCTGTATTGACAGGCTTCATAGAAGTAAAATTTTAGTCACAATTATAAAGATTTAAAGGTTATTCTCTAAATAATATTATGTATACTCGTATATTTAAAATGTTTATTAAGAGCATAGATTGAAACATAAATCATTTTAATATCAACCTCTCCAGAAGTGAGTTTTCTAATTACGGTTGCACAAATAGGTGAAAGTTTTTTCAATGACTTAGCTTTAAATTTGATGTTATTAAATATATGCAATACTTTTGTTTTAAAATATTTATTTGATGCATAAATAATATATATAATATACAATATAATATATATATATATGAGTATTTATTGCTTAGTGCTCGATATACATATAAGTTTATACTTATTCAAAGCGAGTTCATACTCCTGGACAGGTTAAATGATATATTATTCTCTGCGTTGTTAATATAATCTGAATTAAATGTGTATTAATTTTCTTTTGTTTTCTAGCCATTAATATAATATAATGAATACCGTAAATCGAGGACTTAGTATTATAAAAGCAAAACTACAAAAATCCGTATTTATGATTCTTAGCCCCCAAAATAAACCTTAGTTATATATTGAATATAAATTGTAAAACAATGTGTAAATAGATTAATAAAAATTGATAGTATCAGAATAAATCAATACGTCGCTAGATCACGTCTCAAATCACTTGCGTTATGTTACAAGCATCCCGCAAGCCGCTCGAACCAAGCTGTCGAATTGTTGGTTTAGTGTAAGGTGAGGCTCGGCGTCGGTCGTTAGTCGTTGCGACGTAACAAATCGAGGGGCGTCCAAGAATTGTCCTTTGAAACAAACTTGGATAAATGAACTGAATAAGAGTTTGCCGGCAGGTAGTCTACGGTGATATCAATTATTATTTGTAGCGGTATGGGTAAACCTCTGAATTATCGACGGTGAAATATTTCAACGCCTGCGTAGAACTTTTATCAATAGTATTGCAGATGTAATTGTTCATGTAGTTTTATGTTTTGAACATTGACGTAGTATTTTGACGGAAAAAATGTATAATATTATAATGTAATAAATCCATTATTTTTTAAAATTAATCTATTACACGCTATCGTAATTAAAATTATTATTCCATAACAGAATAATACGTACATTTATACATGCATAAATAAATCTTTACGATCAAATTAAATGAAATCAATATAAGCCCACTTTCTTAATTATATATATATTGTATAGACTATATATATGTTCCAAAATCGAGTACTAATGAATTTTGACGATGATAATATTAGACATAATAATAGGAGTAACAAAAAGATTAGTTTCAAAAGCACCTAAAAACCTAGACATTTTTTGTATGCTACATATTAGATTTATTCTTATGTCACACATAAATTCTTAGGCATAATTTATTGCTGTTCGTTAACCTAAAAATATTACATTTTTGATATAAAAAAATATGAAATACGTACATAATTATTTGTTATTTTTTTTAAAGTAAAATATAGAATACACAATAAAAGATACTTTTTTAAATTATGTATATGGAATTTTAAATATTATGTTAAAACTATCACAAAGAAATATAGAAAATTATTAATATTATATAATAATATATATAACAGTTTAGTTTGTTTTAAAGATGTTACAGCTAATAATCAAATTTTATAATATTTTTCTATACTTATACTATTTAGCTTAAAAATAAATACTTAAATACTGATAATAAAACACATTATCAAACAAAAATATGTTACTATACACACAATTTCCATTAAAATTGAATTGATTAATCATGTATTACAAAACAATTTTCAATCTTCTATCATACATTTCACTTGAAAATGTACGTGTCGTATCATGTACTACGAAACCAAATATATATGTAAAAATGTTTAGTCTTTGAACTGAAAATAAAATACGTTACATTTTATCTACGAGTATATTGCTCTTCAAAACTATACGGCATCGTATGTTGATTGCATACAATTGAACATAATACAAATGTAAGATTCGAACAGAAAATGCTATATTATTTGATATTGATTTTGCAGATACGAGAAATATTCAATAACTTGTCACTTGTCGAATTTATAGAGCTTCAAAGTAAGCATAACATTGTCAAACAGCCGGTAGATGTATCCGGTACATTAATATTGAACATAGACAATAAATTTGATATACGTAAAATAAGCTTATCAAATCTTTCAGTATCTTTGAAGCTAATGATTGTACATACTATAAAGTAAATTCAAATATCATTCGTAGCAATCACTAAACTGTCAAATACTATTCCTTTTTTTCCTTTGTCAGATAAAAAAAAACGTTAAATTCATTCACAACATATAATATATACATATATAAAATAATTTTATAGTATTTTTTTTCATTTTTTATGCAGTTTTCCATATTAACATAGTGTAGAGTTATTTTTTCTTTTCTTATCCGATTAAAAACCAGAAATAAGTTAACTTACAACATTTAAAATGTAGTTTTCTAGACACATTTTAATATTTTGTATGATTAAAAATATGGAATGACTATAATATGATCATTAAAACTAAATCACGAAAAGAAACATTCAATATATCTTTTAAAAAAATAATTTAAAGTTCTATTTTTCATTAGAAATTTACACATAATAGGTTGTGACAATATCTGACACAGAAAAGGTTAAACAATTCTTCTTTTTTATTAAAATACATTTAAGAACTAAAAAACCTATTTCATATCTTAATTCTCAAGAAAAAATGTAAATTTATTCCATCTGATTTCATTTATAAATACAAGCTATCAAACCGTTAGTTACATTTATTAATATTTTTTTTTTGTAAAATAAGAAATTATTTCTAAGCAATAATAAATTAAATTTGTTTCATTGACACCACTTTTTGTGGAAACATTTGCAAGCTTATTTTTAACTATAATATATTATGCGAGAACTTTCTCCAAATGTCTCCATTAAATTGTACACATCTCCTGTACATAACTCATATCTTGCAAACTGTCGTGATGGATCCATTATTTATTTGTGATTTATTTCTTAGAAAGTTTCGTCACACAGTATATATATATATATGTTGTACTGTAACAGTTCAGGTATTATAAATTTAACAATATTATTAGATACGCACTAGAAATGCAATTTTTGTCAAATAACATTAAAAAACTTGCATTAATATTTAAATTAAAACGAAAACACATTATTAGAATGTATTAAGTCTTAAATTTAAGTATAAAAAATGTGTTATTATTTCAATACAACGGCTTTTCACTAAGGATTGATAGTAGATAAAATTATGTTGTACTATGTAATTATTCATTAAAATCACCTTCAAAGAACCCTTAAAAAACTATAGTTATTATTTACTATTTATAATATAATATAATTCATTCA
>JAPMAE010000037.1:7160-17769 GCA_036584705.1 Rhyacophila sp. 25_7 | reverse complement strand
TTTATTCGATTTTTTTATTCGTTTTTATTCGTTACTTTGTTTTTTAGTCTTCCAGCTTTTGTTTCAACTTGATGTGGGTAAAGATTTTTTATTTTTATTTTAAGAAACTGTTTTTTTGTAAACAAACGAGAGACTTTGGTCCTTAGGATTCAAAAGAACGACACCCAACATTTTTGTATCGATATTATCTTTGGATTTAACATTCAAATTTTCAGAGTACAAATAGCTGTAATGACGACATTAGTTGAACGCTTAGAACGAATAATATTTGTCCAAATTTGTGGTTCCGAAATCATAGATAGTTTTGTATAAAAAGGATTACTCTTGTATTCTTATTTCGAGAACAACGTTACATAGATTTGTTTTGATTTCAGAAAAAGAATGAGAAAATTTGAACAACTGATACATTGTACAATGTTCTATCGTACGAAAGTATTATTAACTTCCAGCACTTACCAAAGTGAGTTTTTTAATACTGTTACGTGACGCTTAACATTTTCGTGTAGCTTTTATTGTACTAAATACGTTAAAGGCGTTAAATACATACTAATCAAACTTTAATTCATTTGAAAGTTTCACGGTAAAATGTCTATTTGTAAAAATGACATATGAGAACTTTATTTAAAAAAAAACTTTTTAATAAAAAAGCGTACAAATACTGATATAAAACGCAACGCATGTAGGTTGTACAACGTTTATTTTACAATAACGGTATTATTATAATAAATATAATAGTGCTTGTAATATGAAAAGGTGACAAAATGCACTTGGAATGCAATTGCGATACTATTGAGGGATGATTTTTTGTACGCATTGTATAATAAAAGTAAACACCTATCAATGTCTGATACAATGAAATATAATATGCCGTCCATACAATGAGCAAACAACATGGGCGTACAAAGAATAAAGAGATGAGGGCCTCTTCAAGCTTACAATGCTCTGTTTCTACTTATCTACTCCGCTGGATTATTATAACTTTTTTTGTTGCGTATCTATAACAGAATCAGGGCTGTGACATATTTTTTCAATATAATTAATTCACGAAATAAATGGAAAGTATATTAATTGTGTCGGAATAATGACGTTTGTTGCATTTTATCAATATGCGTGTCCAGTATATCTTCTATACTAAAATTTCCATTCCTGGGTAAAAGTATACTATACGCCGTGAGTACTGCTAAACTTTAATGTGGAAGAGACGGCTATAACAAAAAAGCTTTAATCGTGTTCTATGCAAAAGTTGACTTCTGTTTACATTATTTTAAATACGTTACAAATTAGATGAATATATTATAGTATTATCAAGAAAACTAGTTTTGTCGTATACGTTACATGAACAACGACTCAGGTAGCATTTATGTAGGCACATAAAAAGAACACACATTCGGATGATCATACTCGTATAATCTCCGAAACATGCAACGATTCAAGCCGTCCGTCCCACGTAGTATGAAGTGGGATAATGGCACATCAGTCCAAGTGCTTGGCAACATACGTAACTTTACGAGAACTAGTAAAAATGTCTCATTTTTATTAAGTAAAATATTATACGTAAATGTAAGAATTTCGATCTATGAGTATTTTATATTATTGTTAATATTTTGACAATAGAGTTGTCATCGTATTGATAACACGTTTAGTAACCCTGCTCACAACATTTTGGCAAGGATTTACGTTCCACTCGGAGTATATTCTGTGTGCGCTCCATTATTATAACAAAAGGGAGACCCTTTTCCATTGTATAATCCTGTAATCCCCCCTAATGAGCGAAGGCACGCGAGGGATGCACTCTTCACCGGCGCATATGCATAAGTTTGTGAGAATTAATACATACGCAATATGTTACATATAATATATACTCGTACATACTAATAAAATTGATGTCAAAGTATTTTCATATATGCGTATTATTACACAACTGGTTTGTCAGTACAGTTTCAAATTTCTACTAAATCCAAGAATAAAAGAGCATTCTATCGGGTGTTATCGGGGAAACAATTAATGACGCCCTATCATGTGCCTTGATGGATATGCTAAAAATATGACAAAAAGTGAAAATATGTATACGCGTATAACCTTTTCTGTGCCAGACATAGTCACAATCCGGCAAATTGTGAATTTTCAAGCAAAACAGAACCTTTTAATATTTCTTATAAACAAATATTGGTTGTTTCTTTGTTATGACTTTGTTTTAAATGGTCATATTAAGACAATATCTATGCGTTTTCATATTAAAAATCATTGAAAATATTTATTTTTGTGTAGCAAACTACATTTTAACTTGCGAAAATTGACTCATTTCTGGCACTTAATCGGTTAATATATCGATCTTGTTTAGGTAAAATGGATTAACACTCACATAACAAATTTTACAGGAGACTCAAAAACGAGTTTTAATGACTTAGTCAAAGTCATATTAACACAAATTTGAAGTGCATGATACCAATAAATCATTAAAATGGAAGTTTAATGCTTTTTCCTTTCCAACAAACTTGATGGGTTGTTTTTTTTTTCAAAATTTATAGCTGAAATTTGATAATAATTCGGAATTTTTAGCATAATTTCTTTTGACAGAACAAATATTCAGTTGTGTACATTATGATTCTCAAATAAAAGCACTTTTCAAAAAACTGAAGGTAAAGCCTTTTTGCATACAGGGTCGGAATCATTTGTAGTGCGCAGTATAGACTAAAAAAGTAAGAAAACGTTGTTTTTAATATCTTTCATCTCATTATGTTTATGCAACGAAATTATCATTTAAGAGTATATATATTTAGTGATTCCAAATAGTAACGATAATACAATGATTGCTCTCGTAAGATATACTGCAAAATACATAACGGTGTTATTTAGTACTAAAATAAAATCTACAGGCCGACTAAATATTATGAAATATCAAATTGTTTGAAAAAAAAAATATTTATGCAACAGGAATACATTTGTCGCATGACTCTTGTTACCTGGAATTTAAGCATTTTTTATGTTGCAGTTCTATAAAAAAAATCCAAGAGAGAGCTATAAACTCTAAATAGAATAATTATCATGGTTGAGCGTATTTCTGTTGTATATAAAGCCTTTATGTTATAACAGCAAGCATACGTCTATGTTTTATATCGAGATTTCGCGCCTCTGTCACCCGATAAAAATCTCTACCACGTAATATTCGGAATAATTCCCTTACCATTGACTCAATATATCACCGAGATTCGATCTCGATCAGGCCGACGCATAAAATATATCGCCGAGCTATGTTCGGGAATGATAATAATATATTTGTTTGTCAACAGGAGTGTTTGTTTTTACTGGGGAGGCAGGCGTCCATACGGCGTGCCACGGCCAGAGGACGAATAGCCAAAATGTATGCGTTCTCACGAATAAAACATTCGAGGAAGCCGTCGGCAAACTTTCGCTATAGGCAAAAGTATTTAACGCTTTTTATTTTTATAAAATGAGTGAATCGAATATAAAAACTGTTCTGGCATCATCATACTTTTTCATGATCGAATTATTAGCGTTTGAATTCTGAAGAGTATCCAGTCATCCTTCAGGACATACGTATTAAAAAGAAACATCAGCTATTGAACCATTTCCCCGAAGTTCCAAATTCTTGATGTACACCTACGAATGGAATTGGTTTTCAAATTTACTCAAATAAATGAGAAGAAAATGAGATTAAAGACATAAAAAATCTTAGTGATATTTTTATGTAAGTATTGTACTTTGAAACAATTATTAATATAGGTTATCAGACGACAGTGGTTGACATACCTTTTTGCCTTAATTTACTTAACACATATTTTTATTACAGACAGAAAACGAAAGAAAACACTATTTTCAAACCAATTTGAAAACTTGAAGGAATAAATTATTCGACGTAATAATCTTAAGTCACAAATAAAGGTGTGTCATCGCTGCTTTATAGTCTGAGAGAAGGGGTCGATTTCTTGAAACTGATAGGACATTTTTTGTAAAACAAAGCGTTTTTGGAATGCATGAGGTGGAAACTGAAAAATTTCGAAAAATAAAACGATACTATAGTGAATAAAAAGGCCGTCTACCGCTTTATAGCGAGTTAAAGTTCAATTCTTTGAAGTACGATAACTTGCATAAATCAAACGAAATAAAGTATAACAAATCAATTGAAAATATATGTTCAAGTACTGTAAAAATTATTTTTTTAAGTTATTCGACAATAAAAAAAAATATACCGTTTAGCAAACGGTCATATCAGGACAATATTAGAAATGAAATTTTTATCTTACTGTAAATCAATTTCTTAACGGAAAATAATTTATACTAATAATAATTAATATTAAGCTTCCATGTTTTCAACAACACTACAATATTTGGTTTATTAAGTGTCAAGTGGGCGCATTCACAGATGGACCTTTAACAACATTAAAAATAACATGATTTGGAGTGTCTCTTTCGTATATACGAGTATAATATCCATAAGAAGGGCGATACCTGAGACTTCTGAACGTATCAATAACTCTTATTCTCGTAAGTATAAAACCGTGTTCGATTGACAGGTCAGCTTGATAATTTACGATCGGTCCAGTAATAAGTTAGCCGACGAAATACTTCGGGACTCGAAAATGTGGATTTGCCCAGCGAGTATGGTAGAAGGCTGGTTCTATTATCTTGTCGAAAGAGTATTTTGGACGCTATGTAAAAATCAATTTTATACAACAGAGACGGAAGCTATAAAATTTATAATAATTTAATTAACAACTGTGTACATACAAAATGAACATATCTTAATACTATTTTTTACATATCTAAGAAGAAGACAATGTTAATTTAAATTGAAAAAGTACAATTGAACAAACTAAAAAATAACTACAAATTGTATGATGACTGACGATTTGGCATTATTTTCATATTAGTTATTTCAAACTTAAACCCATAGGTTTAAATGGATCAAGTAAAGAAAAATAAAATGTATGTTAAATTATTACGTTAAACTGTATTTTTATGAGATTTTAAATACGTTGGCTGGTAAAGCGATGAAACGATAGTTTAATACAAAATTTGAACATATTTTAAGTAATATAAGTAATAATAAGTGTCGGTAGTTTACGTTTTGTATTGAACGGGTAATAGTCTAAATAAGTGGTTTTCAATGTTTTCATACTCGCGGACCGGAAAAAAGTGGAATTGTGTTGCGGACTGGCGAACTATCAAGAATGAAATAAAAATCGAAACCTATGTATTTCGATATAAATTACCATACATTAGTAGTCTGGTTCAAAGAGAGATGGCTTTTCTTCATTACGTAGATACGAAAGTACAATTTTTTGTCATTTAAACCCATAAAAAACTGACAAGTGTTTTCTGAAAAAAAAAACTGGCGTTGAATATAACCACTGCTAATTTAAGCTGCTAAGTTACTAAATTTTTCACAGACGACAGAAAATTTTCGCGCACCAGCACAGGTCCATGGACCACCCGATTGAAAAAGACTGGACTGAATAATTAAACAGCGAATATAATAGCATTTAGTTGTGAACTAATAATGCACTGGCAAAAACGATAAAATAATTATATGTACTCGTATTTTGGAGAACCACTATTATGATGTTTATGAAGCGTATAATTACAAAAAGCGATATAAGAACATTCTGTCGAAATTGATAAAAAAATAAGTTCGCATTCTACGGACAATTTCGCACTATGTCAAAAATTTTAAGTTCCAAAACTCAATATAAACTTATGAAATAAATTTTAAAAAATGTTCCTGCATTTGAATATTTCAAATCTGATTGTTTTCACGTGCATATATATGATTCTTTCATTTTAAAGTATATCAGCGAATAAACTCCATTAGCTTTTTTTAATATAAACCTACAATATGATGAAAATAAAGAATCTTAACATAAAACAAACTTTGACCTTGAAACATAAAAATATTCTCGAAAATATTGAAATGTGGTTATACTGCCTTTTGTAACTAGACGCTTTATATATTACATTATATATATTAAAAATTGTATACAGTTATAACATGTGATATTTATGTATACGCCACGATAAAAAATGAAAATTATTGTTTTAGATGAAAATTTCATAAGTATTTTCGAATCGCTAACTGTTACATTGTGTACAAGCATATTAAAAAGAGACGAGTTTGAATTTTAGTGACTTAATTATTATTAATACAATACTAAAATAATCTTTTTTCTGTTATGACACTTCTGGTTTGCATAATGCGTATGAATATGTAATATGTATAACTTATGAAGTGAGTATAATAACGATTAAATATACTACATTCATAATGAGTTTTGATTAAAAACACAAATGCTATGCATTAAATAAACATTAGTATATTATAAGAACAACCAACATAATATGTATTTTGGCAACTTCTAATATAATACATAAAATCAATTATGGTCATCCCCACCGGACTTTCCGAGCATAGGATGAATAGGGTATTTTTAGACCAGTAATAAGAGAAAGATTGTATAAAAATTGGAACTAGATCGATACTTTAGTCAAATGATATTTCGCATGTCAATTTATGTGTCACAATAGAGAGTTCGAGAGAATAAATATTAAAGCAATCACTTAAACAAAAACAATTTCTCCAACTATATAATATTTATTGTGCGCGATGTATGATGTACTAAAAAGTCAGTTGCAGTTAGTGGCGGCTCGCATATAGGCACTGTGGAACTGTAGCACCCCCTATTTCTACTTAATATTATCGATAACGTTTAATATAATGAGTTATGTTCTCTTAAATTCCTTCTTTATACTTGTACAATATATAATCCTTAAGATTAATGTCAGTAGCCATCCCTCAGTTTATGAAAAAGATAGAAAAATCTTTGTATGGAACTATGCGCTTCACAGTTCCAGCGGCGTGCTGTTTGACTGTTGTACGCATGCGCACGTAGAAAGCTGCACACGACGCTGCGAGCGAGAAAAAGCACCGGCGCTCCCGCAGTGCCGACCCTGACGTTACAATTTTAAAACAAAGGTTAAAAAATTTCTGGAGCAGCACCACCACTAATTTTAACTACGAGCCGCCACTGGTTGCAGTTATAACATTTGTTATATACTTGCCTATATGTTGATAATAATTGTTAGGAAGCAAATACAATAACATACATTTGTACATTATTTTTAGTAATATCATTTTATTACCAATATTGAAAGAAGCCATAAAATAAAAGATTTTCCGAAGTTAAAAATTGAAGCAATATGTGAATCATTTATATTATAATTTAAATTGTTTTTTAATTAAAAATAATTGTATAAACTTAAGGCTAAAAATATTTTACCGCATTGTTTGATTTATTATTAATCTACAAAAGCATCAATTAATAATAACATAGAAATTAATTATCGCTTGATCTTATTGAATAAAAGAGATGAGGGTAAAATTCAAACTTTGAGTATACAAAAAATCGGTTGATTTTCGGTACGTTTTTTTATACTATCTGAATTGTTCAGTTGTACGTGTATGTATTGATTACAATTATTCGTAATATAAGATACTGCATAACAATGTAAGGATAAGGCAAATCATAAATTGAATACTATATACCTGAATGTAGAAAGTAAGAGAACAAACGACCTTTGAATGGATGCAAGGCATGAAATTCAATCTCGTAGATGTAATTTGATAGGTATTATAAATTGATCGATCTCGATCATTCAACTGTACATTATGAATACGAAAGCTTTTGTACAATTTTAAAATATTGGTAGCTTTACTATAAATGTTAAATCAACCGTGGATTCGTTATATTACGTGAAAGAAGTATTTGAAGCAAAAATTTTTGGATATGTAATAAATATTTTGTGAAAATAAGAGTAATAAAAATTGTATTGTTTCAATGTAATGAATTTTCATAAAAGATCGAAAGTAGAGAAAATTAATTATATAAACAACTTCCATGTGTATTTTGATGAGATTGAAAATTGAAAAAAAAATGTGCACCGATAACACTGCCTACTGTGCGTAGACAGAAAAAAGAATTTCGTACATTAATCTTCAATATGATTAATCACTATTAACATTGTATATTTATGATCGTCCTCGGAGGTTAGTGGATAGCGCATCTGACTCACGAGCCAAGGGCTAGGATTCAAATCCCATAGTTGGCCAAAATTGTACAAGTTTTTTCACGGGCATTTGAAACCAGTACATCGATCGAGTTGGTTGAGCTAATAACTGACAATTGAGGAGTGTATCTACAAAGTTAACTCATTTCACTCTTTTGTTATATCATGTGTAATGTAAAATAGAATTTGAAGTGTAGATAACAAAAAAATATGTAATATCGACACCGTAAAAAGTTTTTGGCATTTGCCAAAAATTTTTTCAAGTGGAATAAGTTCACATTGGAAATATATCTGTCAATTATTACTATTAAAAAATAAGGAATCTGTCAAAATAACTTCACACTGTAAAGAATCATATACTTCGTTAAGGAACAGATATGGATAAAAGAAGCAGAAGAATATTTATGAATAAATATATCGTTTCAGTATTTATTATTTAGCGTTCTGTTACAATGTGTATCTAATATTGCAAAATATAAATTTTCCTATTTGCCGTCATTAAAACACTAAAATATTGAAGATAGTTTGAGAAAGTGCCCAGTACGATTTTTTTATTTGTAATAAAACACATTTATGGTGTACGG
The DNA here is from genome assembly GCA_036584705.1 of Rhyacophila sp. 25_7. Taxonomy (NCBI): domain Eukaryota; kingdom Metazoa; phylum Arthropoda; class Insecta; order Trichoptera; family Rhyacophilidae; genus Rhyacophila; species Rhyacophila sp. 25_7. The sequence goes on along the minus strand of JAPMAE010000037.1, from coordinate 9,103 downwards.
ATTTGTTGAGATTGCTTATATTTTACGTGGTATTTGATTATTTATTAATTGATAGACCAGCCTTATCATATATTGATCAGTGAAAACCACTATCAAAAACAGAGTAATAATTAATATCAATTGCTTTGTTAATGGGGACATTAAAAAATCATAAAAAATAATAATACAACTTTAACATGGGACATTTATTATGTTTTAGCGGCGACAACATTTACATAAACTGTAATATATGCAAATTACTACAAAACGGTTTATTATTAATTGATCGAATATTACTGGAAAATTGCGAAATTACACTCTGTCAAGCAGCTTGGATCAAGTTCAAAATGAGAAAGCAGAGGCATCACTACAAAATCGTATATTATGTATAAAACGTATTACAATTGTACACGCAGACAACATCCGTTGATACAAAAATCTGCGTCAGTTATATTTTATTTTAAACTACAACTATTTTTAAATAAAAATACAAAGGAAAACCATTTATTTAAATGTAATTAATACACTAATAACTCAATGGGGTAAAACTCTGCCGCTCGTATCATATCGACTCAGTTTAGGCAAAAGGGCTTGACACTCAGTTTTAAAAAAAGTACTTTTATATGAGAATCACAATGTACACAACTAAATATACGTTCTGTCAAAAGGAATTAGCCGAAAATGCCGAATTATTATCGAAATTCATCTTAAGATTTTGACGAAAAAAAAGAATGACCTACCAAGTTTGTGTGGAAAGGAAACAAGAATTAACGATCAGTTTTAACGATTTTCCTTGAAGAACTTTTTAAATTATAAGACCAGGAAAATAAAACACTAATTTATTGGTCATCATGCAATTCAAATCTGTGTTAATATGACTTTGACTAAAAATCATTAAAAAACGATTTTTGTACCTTCTAATTTGTTCTGTGAAGGTTAATCCCTTTTGCCTAGGCACGGTCGATATTTACTTTGCTAATAATTCGTTCATGCAGTAAAGTACCCGATTTTCTGTGTTATGAAATTGGCGTGCTTAAAAAAATGGCATAAAGAACAAAATATCAATAATCGAAAAGTCAAAAATAATCAACTGTTCGATGTACATTAGGCGTGAAATAAATATTAAAAGATATAGTAAGTCAATTGTAAATGTAACAGCTCCCGACATAAACTTCAATAACAAATAATTGTCAAAATCCATGCTAAATATTATTGTCTCGTAAATAAATACCATAGAGTAGTGGTCGCCAAACGGTACAATTGCCACTCGCGTAGGATAGGGCGGCCGATGAGTCGAGTGCCTACTGAAATTCCTTCAAACATCTTTTTAAGAGTTCTAGATTCATCGCACCTTACAACATGACATGCCCATCTGAGTCTCTTTGCCCTCAAGACATTCATCATGTTGGGACTAAATTGTTCGCGGACCTCAGCATTAGTACGGATAGGAAATTCTTGGTTTTCTTTAACCGGCCCAAGTATTCTTCGGAGTATGAATTTTATTTTTAAATACTTGCATTGCCTTTTTTGTTTCTCCGTCAGGCTCAAAGTTTCACATCCATACAAAAATATAGGTTATACGGTCACCTTATAAACGCGGGATTTCCCCCTCTCTCGATAGGATTTTGGACTTGAATAGACTCTTCAGCGCAAAGAACGCAGCATTTAATCTGCTTGCGAGTTCTAGAGTCACATCATTCTTTTCGGAGACGTTGGTTCGCAAAAACATAAAAAAATATAATGAAGGAATATGTATGAGTAGGTCACCGGACAATTTCAATTTTCGAAAGTAGCTCACATCCATATTGAGTTTGGTGACCACTGCCATAGAGAATATTCATGAGTGTAAAATATGTTATTGATATGAAGATACGATAAAATTAGACAGAATTTGATTTCGAAAACAGCAACAGATATTCATACAACAATGTTAAGGATATTACGTCTATTATTTACTCAATTAA
>JAPMAE010000036.1:11757-26103 GCA_036584705.1 Rhyacophila sp. 25_7 | reverse complement strand
TCTTAAATATTTACGAGGAAACCTCCAAAAAGACAAAACAATGTCATCTTTTCGCGTAAAAGGAAATACTGGTAGAAATCCAATTTTTAGTACTAAAGTATGCATCGTAGCTCGGCACTAACTATAGCTGCGCTAAACGCACTCCGTTCTGGTGGATTACGAATGTAACCGTATGGATGACCAAAGTTATACAACGCTAGCTAGTGTATGTATTTTTCAATAAGTTTTATTTTCTTGATAGGGTTTATATTAAAATACCCCTAGAAATCATGGTGGGGCTTATTTTTAGAGCGGTTCTTATTTTCGGGAAAACACTGTATATCGACAGTTTCTAAGCGTAATCACAATATTTATTTGTGTGATCGGAACCAGTGGAAAAAATGAAATACTTCGTTCGTGTCACTGAATCAAACAATAAAATACGCTGTTTAAAAAAATAATAAAAAATTTAATTTAGAAATTATAAATTTATTTTTGTAGGTATTTTTTTGCTACTTATAAATCGGACCTGTAAAGAATTGGTTTGCTATATTTCTTTCCCTTAAGTGAAATTCCTTCCATAAATAATATAAAATCCTCTGTATCAAAGCATGCAATGTTATGTCTGCCATATTTTCTCCAAAAAGGGCACACGTTTTTACCAATGCTTTCTCTCTAAAAACATCGTGTCACCGTATCATAAAGGCCGGCTATTTCTACTGGACCCCAGCATTTACTTCTCATAATGGAAATAGGCCTTCCGCCATTTGTCGAACGACCCATTGACCTTTCTTCACTTTGGTTAGTTTCTCTCCCAGAATGACATTTAAAAATGACTACCGAGTCATTACTAGCGTGCTACGGTTAAAATGGTCTGAAATATTAGCCTAAATACAGTTTGTATATTTAATTCGTATTATTTTAGGAAACTGAATAGAAAAATAAGAATCTTTTTGAAAAGTAAGCTTTCACTTAGAACTTCAAGGTAACGACGTTACTACAGAAACTGTACTGTAATATAAATTTACTCAACACCTTTTTTTGTATGAAATAAAGACAACTACATAGAAAAAAATTAAACTTAACTTTTAATATGCAAACTACTTTTATATACATATTTGCACATTTTTGATTTCGATTTTATTAATTTATGACATATTTCTTTTAATTAGTAATTTTGTTTGTATTTTTATTTCACTTATTTTCATTTATTTTTTATACTACATATATATATATTGACCAAATATAGAATTCTAAACCATGATATAACGATTAACAGATTCATCACGCAAATTTTCTGAAAAGCAAAACGCGAACAATAATCATATTATCGCAATCAATCGAAGCAATTCTTCCCGATGATTACTTTCAAACTCAATCAACGTTTTTCTTCAATATATACTTCAATAAAGCTCCAACAAAAATCTCAGTCCAAAGAAGATGCGCTCAATTGAGTATAGAGAGCAAAGTGCGAGTATCATTCGTGAAGTTTCGTAATGTACAAAATAACTTCTGCTGAGTTACATTTTTAGTGGCGGCACGTAATGGAGGTCAACATATCTCGTTTTTCATTTCAACCCATTCACTTTCTCTTCTTCTGTCCCTCGAGGGATGAAAAAAATACACAGTTCCGACCCGAAAACTGTGATATAATTTACACAGGGCACATGTGGGTTAGTAATGTGAACATCGCGTAGAGATTTATCATTTCGGTTGGTACCTGAAAAGATAATAGCAGTAATTTTTCAAATATGAGTAACTTTACCTTTTTTCTAGAGGATACGAGTATGTTTTATTTTTAATTATCAAAAAAAATAAGTTTCACGTTGAACTGGAAAAATTATATGTGTTTTTATATGTACTATTATCATTATTCTATTTGTTTCACATACATATTAAAAACACCAACATAGTTTTGAAGGTTTTAAATATGTTTTAAATCTCATTTTATTACAAAGTCGAGCAAGAATAATGATTTTTTTAATCGACAAAGTCATAAACATTTAATGTATCAAGAGTCAAGTGTTGATTTTGAATTTTCAAAAAAAATCGAGTATGAAAATACCATTTATTTATTAATTTTAAAACTGATTTTACAAGTTAGGGATATGCAAGTACTTATACGTAGGGTTTCAATAACACTTGGTGCTTTAATTGAATTCAAAAACTTTATTAATTATGGCGGGAAAGTTTCTGCTTATCACTATGTTTTTATTTGTTAGTTATAAGTTTGTCTCAATATATTTAAGACATAAACTCGTTCAATAAAATGTTTTACTACTGATATGAATGGTATTGCTAATGAATCCATGACAATAAAATACTCATAAGTTTTGATATAACAATAAGAAGAAACCTTATTCCTTCAGTTCTGTATCAATTTCGCAAAGCTGTTATGGAAGTTTTCTTCACACACAACTAGTTTATACTACAGTATGAAAATATATAATATTTTTAGAAACTGCTCTGGTTGATTCAATTTAATATATAAAGATGAAAAATACTATTCAATTAATTTTAAAAGCCGATGAACCACTAAGACAATCTTTTGCTTTAGTTTAACGAGGGCTTAAAGTCAAACAACATTATCTACAAAAATCCTTTTATTTATCCGCGATTATGTTACTTTACGTTCTTGGCTACATAATTGTCAAACAATGGTATGTTGATCGTTTCTACTTTCTTCTTAAATCGTATGTAAAGTTTAACATTACTTAGATAAAGTTGCCTTTGTTTAATATCAAAAGACTGTATAAGCTGTTAGCGTTCTTGTCATGAAAAAATCAAATTATCAAACAACAAAAAATTATATTATTTGAATATTATGTTTTAAATAAACATCACCTTTGTTGAGTTTCAAGAAAATAAAGAAAGCGTTCTTTGACTTTAAGCCCTTTGAAAGCTTGATAAGTATACAAAGAATAACATGTTATTTAATATATGTTTCAAAAAGTATAAAAATGTCAACTTATCATCAATTCTTTTTGCTTATGTGGTCATATTAATTTATTGAAATTACTATCTGGTTACTTTCTCATTAGTGATGCAGCTTCGTACACGCGGTCTATTCGAAAGTGATCGAAATCGGTTGTTTTCGGTATGGTTATGTGATGAGATGAGATTCTTGTGATATTACTACTATCATACAGAAGAAATATTATATAATATGAAGAAGATTTTGGATCTACGAGTATATCTTGAAAGAATTTTTGACCGCCGATTATTCGTTGCTGCAAAAGAACTCCAAATTTTAGATGCAATTTTTTTAACATTCTATCGTATATCGAGAAACAGTTATTTTACAACAAAACTTAGGGACGAATTTTTTTTCATGACCAATATAGATGCTAAGTACGTATAACAGTGAATAAATTCACCTATCATATACAGTCTATAATTTCGGACGAGGAACTACATTCATGACCAGTATAGATACTGAAGTACGTATAACAGTGATTAAAACCACGTTTTACATACGGTGTCTATATTCATGACCTCGGACGAGAAACTGAGTGATTCAAATAAAAAATGAGTCAACTGATTGAGTAGCCTACAACTGATTACGAATCTGTAATTTAAAAAAAAACTGAAGTGACTCCAATAGCCACCGTCTTATAAAAAGACAGGCGGATAACGTCACGAAAGATACAAGCGTATTATGTTGCCCTTAGTGGTTCCTTACTGCCTGGTTGTGAGTACGAAAGTTAAAAGTTCTGTCATTCCATGTTATTTTTAGCCAAGACATGAATACAAAATGATTGAGTTAATATGTAGTTCAGTTTATTTTTCATTTCCGTCTTTTTGCATATTGTGGATATAAAAAAATATTTGTTCAACGCGTACATAATACGAAAAAATATATCAAATTAAATACAGACAACAAATAATGATTACAAGAGAGTTGTACCTGACAAGTTAGTTCTACATTTTGAGAACTGATATTTTTGATTTCTCATGTACTATTACTAGGGACAGATTAATATTAGCCGAAACGGTAAAGTTGTCATTGACACCATGCATGAATCGAAAAAGAAGAACGGCGCAAAGTTAAAATTCCTTCTCAATTTTAAATTACAATAACTAAGCACATCTAAGAGAAATTAAGTCAGGTAAAGCTACGGATAGTAGCCACATACCCTCAGATGCAGAAGTCTCAGTTTTTTTTTGTTGTATTTTAGCCATTGCAATAATTGTGTAAAATGTACTAGCTTATATATATTTTCATCCGCATAGAAAGTTTTCCAATCCCTGTACCTCTAGAAATTTTCAGTTCGAGTCAGTATGAAAGCTCTCAGCGACAATAGCGTCACAGACATATTTGGCAAACTTGAAATCAAATGCTTACGGTTCAACAATGTAGTTTACATTAATTGAAATTCCTTCGCGCTGACATCGGACACCAGACTCGCAATATGCACTCACCAGTGAAACAATCGCATTCCTTTGTATTAATATAATATTGTAAAGTATCTTCACGGTTTCCGAGGAACTATCTCTGCCGTATTAAATTGTCTCGGGCAAATTTTCGCTTGAATTCATGTGGTAGTTAATTAAAAATCCTATTTGTTTTCATGGTTTCGGGACTTATAATATGATTATGCCAATCAATAAAAAGCTTTCAAAATACACTATAAACGGTCAGTATACACTTTTCAAACAATGAAATCTAAATTGTAAGTATTTCTAAACCACAAGAAAGAGTTCTAATAATCTTATAAATTTATAACTTACTTAAAAATATTTAATATTCTGAGTAAATCACGATTTAAAAAAATAGTAACGTATTTCTTGGCAACTATTTAATACACTTCTAATAAAATTTTGATTTATGTTTTATCGTGATAATCTTTTATATTCTATTATTAAATCAAGATAACATTTTGTTTTAAATTTAAAAAAAAATCATTCATAAATGTGTCTAATAAATTCACTTTATCATCATTATATCATCCTCGTGGAAAGCTATTATGTTGAAATATAACTACACAGTTTTTTAATCGTCTAAATTAGTTACTCTAGAATTCTCATATTCTTTTTTATGAAATAATTACACAGTTTTTTATACTGATTTCCACAAAATGGATTTAAAACATATTTTGTCTTTTACGCGTATTTTTTGTGAAGCTAAAAAAATCGCACCAATTAAAACTGGTTTAGATTATTTATACTCTGTGAAAACATGTATTAAAAACAAATTTTGTTTTTTTTCAACATAATGGCTTCCCACCATGGATTGGTTATTATATATATCCTTCTCTATAAACTTATTTATTATGCTTTGAATTGTAATTTTCGGAAGCCTATTTTTTTCGAACCATTATTTATATATTATATACTTTCCCTACTTTTATTGATAACGGCTTTATTGCAAGGAGCGGTCCGAGTAAAAAGTATTTCTCAAACTGACAGCGCTGCAGCCCGAGGCGAGACCCTCGCTGTGTTTACAAACTTTATTAGCCTACCCTTCGAGTTTAAACTTCCGAAAATTTATATTTTTGGGTCATTGTTGTTTTAGGTGTAGATGAGACAATTCAAAACAAATACCAACCGTGCCGTTTTGCTAGCGTATTAAACACAGTTTACTTCATATCTGATGCCAAAAATTGAAAATGCGTGCCTAACATATATTTATACATGACGCCATAGATTTATAATAGTTAGATAATATAGGCTGATAAATGTATACGTGAAGTAAATTGTATATTGTATTCAGTGAACTGTTGATAAACGAAATCGAAAATATATTTGAACTGACAACAAAACGTCATGTGATGGTTATTGATACATTCAGACTACGTATAACACGGTCATATGGTTCCACAAAAACGTCATGTAATACAAATCCGTTTTATATGAGACATGGAATTTATACAAAATTAGGATAAACATTCCAAAAAAATATCGAAGTTACTTATTACAAGGATATTATTTTTATCCAATAAACAATATAAAAAAATATATATATGTTAATATTATATTTATTTAAAATACTTACATATATATAGACCATACATCATTACTGTTACGTACAATCAAATTTGTTCGACTCCTTTTCAAGATTGGTTGTAAGTTTTCATTATCGGGAGACTCTCGAATATTTTTGAATTTAACCTCTAAAAACTGCGCAATAAGTCATCGTCTGCTTTTAGCGTGTAAATTTTTATGTATTTCATGATAATGGGCCAAGAACTTTTGTAATACCATCATGAACTTCAAATTTCTTTCCATTTTAGGATAATTTTCTATAAAAAAATATTCTTATTTATCAGCTAGCAAAACTGTGTTCTATAGACCGAGTTATACACGACTATTCATCAACCGTGTTGTATTGAAACCGAGTATATTGCTGGTATCAAATATTTACTTTCGTAGCTTGAACGGAACTTTTATTATAATGTACAATCATGTTAATTCTTTTAAAAAGAACGATGCTTACCTGGTTAAGTGCCAGAAGTCAGTTAACTCGCACAGCTTAAAACGTAGATTGCTAGACAAATTTGAATATTTTGGATTAATTTAAACACGAAAATGCAGAGATATGACTATAATATGATCATTAAAAACAAACTCATGACAAAGAAACATTCAATATATTTTTTAAATAAATATTGTAAAATTGTATTTTTGCTTAAAAATTCACAGCCTTCCGAGTTGTGACATTATATCCGGTACAGAAATACTTTAAAAATACACCTTTATTAACTATTGCATCTTCAATAAATAAATAAATTTGAATTTAGTATATAGCTGAAATAAAATAGACAGCTGTTGCGTTTAGCAACAAACACATTAAAATCCATTAGAATATGTTATACTTTAAAGATTTTGTTATTAGATTCATAATAAAACATCAAAATCTCAGAAAATATACTTTTTAACATGATCTGTAGTAGCGCGTAAAAATTCTGCCCTGAAACATTTTAGTAAAAATTATATTATGAAAATTTATTTTAAATTTTCAACTAAACCAGAAATCTCCAAACTACGGCTCGCTAGTCAAAACTGGCTCGGGAATTTTAGTTTTTAAAAAAATACTGGATGTTGGTACAATATGCTAGGTCTTGGTTTGTCAGATTTTGTTGAACAGTCAACCCGATCAAAAAGTTTGAAGACTCTTGAATCAAAGCAGTTATATTCCTTTGAACTTACGTACTATATCTCGAATTTTATTATCTATATAATAATGTAATGCTACGATTCGTTCAGGTCCATAGACTGTCTAACTCGACCGTAAGTTATATTGGCGTGTTATTCGCCCTTTTGAATTTCTCATGAGGTTACTCTAGATTCATCTCAGTTAACAATATGAGCAGCTTATCGAAGTTTCGTTATCGTCAAGGCATTAATTCGTTGATTGTTTGTCTCTTTAAAATATCCTTTTCTCAAGTGCCAACCTCAAATTATCACGTATAGTTTGCTTTGGCGTATTGGACTTGTCAGTTACATCAGCTGTCTCTTACTCTATCTGTGTGTATAATAAATCAAAAAGTTTTTTCTTTTCCAGATTTTTTGTAAGACTAAAGTGACAATTTTTTTATTGTAACATTATATCTTATTGTAATATAAATGGTATGGTGTTTCAATATTCCAGTCCAACACGTTCATAGACTTAATGTTTGCTAATGAGTTTTAGGCTTGTTTTTTTTTTTTCTTTCGTCTTCGTAAAAGAAAATTAAATTTACTTTGCATAAAAAGAAGGCCGCCGACAATCTAGCGGCTGATGATTATATTACAATTCTGTTTACCTATCGCACCGCTCTTACTTTTGGCGTACTTATTACGTTTACGTTTTTAGTGAGGCTTTGATTTTTTTATACCTCACGTTGATTTATGAATTTATGGAGAAAAAGTTTCCTTTTGTACAAAAACACGCTAAAAATTGAAAACGTTTTTCGGTACGACTTTTCCATACAGTTAGGTAATAAAGGTATTGTAGGTATTTTACACGAAATAGGCAATTTTATAAAATTCAAATTAAATATTTTTTCTACTTCACTTCATTTTATTTTTGCTAACTTTTGTATATTTCGCTCCACTGCTATCTTACTCGAGTTTTTGATTCTTTTTACTCGACAATTTTCTTCTTTTTTAGATTTTATTTTCATATCCAAAACCAGTATATTGCAGTTATACAAAGATACTTGTAGTTTACAATATTATTATGGCATTCAAAATTCATTTATATTATACTTATGTACTGTATTATATCTTAATTCTTTTGAACCCTACAGTACTTGTATAACCAATGCCTAATGTAATACGTTTATATTGAAGTCTTGATTTTATTGGTTTAGGGGTTATGGATGAGTTTTGATCACCCCTGTTGGTATACGAGTATTAATACTAGTATTATGATTAATTTATTTCAAAAAAACATTTGAAATTTTAAAGATACAGAATCTAATTTCATATCATAAATAAATATTTTTTATTGTCAGCTTTAACGGTAGATATTTCTTCTAAAAATCACCATTATTTTTCATCGTCATAAAAAGACTACTTTTTACCAGATATTGATACTGTAAAAATATAACTTTATTTATATTTATCTTATACTATCTAGTAATTATTTTATACTAAAATATGTATTTCTCGATATATCATTATACTTTTATAATGAAACACAATAAACAAGTGTTTTTTAAAGATATTTTTTTTACATGATATATATTTTAAAATAAATGACAAAGAAATCTTCCTCTGTTATGATGCAACAGTGGCTCATATCTTTTAAAAGTCACCTGTAGATATATATGATAATAAGTTAACAAACGCGATAGTGGAAAAATGAATTATAATATAAAAACTTAGTGCGTAAAACGAATATATCCAGTTGCAAATATCTAAATTGATCCTAAACAATTCTATTATGAAACCGACAATTCGATTCAATGAATACTGTAAAAATATATTTTTCTCTACACAGAATAAGTTCTGTTTTCAATTCTGCATTTTTCTATTATTTTCACATTTAAATACGGTTACTCGTTTGTCCTATTCTACTCCGATATCTGAATTACTTTCCTTATTTTCAACCCAGTGGATGCATACTAGCAACAATAAGATATTTTTGCGATGCAAACTTCGTTCGATATCCAGTCACACTACAGAGATGAGTAACCTTGCAATCGCAAACAGTAATATATATATTTTAATATTTGAATGTTAAAATAAACATGTTACAACTAGTGAACTAGTAAAAGTTAAAAGTACATTTTTCAAAATATATTATAGTTTATTTTATCTTCTTTACTATGCAGTAACACATCTTTTTGGACAATATTGACCAATCTAACATAATTTATGTATTTTATAATATTATATACTCACACGCAGTACATAATTTCAATTTTATTGACGTTTATCCTTAAAGAAAGGCTACATTTTCCATTTTCATCAATTTTGGAATCTTGTGTCAACAGAGAAAAAAAATCTTTATATTAATCTTAAGTAATTCAATATAAATAATGTATAATATTTATTTATTTTTATAAGTGAAATGTAAAATATTTAAAATCTTACGTTTGATTCGTCAAATACTTGTTATTGTATTTGTTTAGGAGTCGTCCATAAACTACGTAACACTCTTGAGAAGGGAGGGGTGACCACCAACATCTACATGGTGTTACAATGGGGAGGGTGGGTTAATTTTTTATTATTACATAACACTTTTTATTTGAAATCTCGTAAATTTCATTCATATTTAAAAAAGGAAAGTTATGTAACATTTGAGAAGGGAGAGTCAATCTGAATGTCTACATGGTATTGCATGGAGGGAGGAGGTTAAAAAAACGTAAGAAAAACATTAGCTATTACATCAAGCCATTGAAAACAGTGGAATTGCAATCAATACATATACAATTATGTCTAATAAAAACCAAACGATACATAACACCTGCTACGGGTTAACGTAACTGAACAAAGTATATAATATCAAAATACCGACCAACCGACGGAATAAAATTTATCGCCCACTGACGACGATTTCTCCGTTTTGTTTTGAAAACTTCCAAAAATGTGAATATAAGCGTGAGAAAATATTCAAATTGGATTCAAATTCCATGGGTCGATAAGTTGCTTGGCCGCTACCTTTTTGGAATTCCGAATAAATAATATTAGTGCGGGAAAAACTTCTTGATCCGTAAATATTTGTTTTTTTGCGGTTGTAGTTTTTTGAAATAAACTGAATGATTATTAAAATCGAAAAAATGTAGATGACAATGATATTTACAAATTGATTGAAAATTCAAAATGGTGTATCTAAATTTAACGATATATAAAAAATATCGATCCTGTTTAGGTAAAAGTCCATCAGTTTTTTTTTTTTTTTGAAAAGTGCTTTTATTTGAGAATCACAATGTACACAACTAAATTTATATTCTGTCAAAAGGAATTAAGCCAAAAATCCCGAATTATTATCGAAATTTAGATTTTGAAAAACGAATGATCAACTAAGTTTGTGTAGAAAATAAAAAAACATTAAACGTCCATTTTAATGATTCTTCTTGAATAACTTCGGATCGGGAAAATGAAATAACAATTTATTGGACACCATGCACTTCATGTTTGTGTGAATGTGATTTTAACTAAAAATGATTAAAACACGTTTTTGCGCCTGCTGTAAATTTGTTCTGTGAGAGTTACTCCCTTTTACTTAAACACGGTCGATATTTTAACTAATATTATATATAATATCAAATAGCAACGTAAGAGTATGTTGATTATGTTAATTACTACGATAATTTAAAGAAAATCAATGTTGAATTAGAAAAAAAAAATGATTTTTACCCGTTTTACTTTTTATTTAGGTATAAAATATATTTATAAAAAAAATATTAACGTTTTATTTTCATTTCAAGTAGAAAAAATGGAGACTTACAATACTAGTTTTTGTGTATAAAGATGATTAAAACAATAAAAAAAACTCTAAATAAGTATCGATAGAGTTTTATTCTACCATATAGAATAAGTCATGGTAGCTCACGGAATGTAATAAATATTTATAATTATGGTAGTTTCATTTCTTTCTTTTTTAATTAGGATTTAACTTTATAGAGAAAAGATTAAGAAGATTATATCATAAAAAACTAAAATTACAATATGAAAAAAAAATACAGCGTCGACTATGATATTTAAATACACAAAAGTAATTAATTCTCTATTGAAATCTTTAGTAGAAAGTAAATGTATTAAAATAAACACACACTTATTATAGATATGTGTTCATTTTTTGTAAATATTTTAATAAATGATACCGGTCTTGAATGATTTTTTTTTTAAATATATTTGTGGAAATATGTATCAGAACTGTGTTATTATTTCAACACTAGCAAAATAAAATGAGAAATCTGCCAAATATGCTTAAAAAATAAATGCGCTAAGAAGTAAGTTAAATGAGGTTATTGTTTTATTTTTTTATGAAAATGAACAATGTTATAAATGGAGATTTTAGACACTCAAGGGCTTAAGTATTTGCTACAAAAAAATCTGGATATTGAACGCCCTTATTAACTTTGTGTATAACGCGTTAGCTTAGCAAGCTGGGGTCGTATTAATGTTCCGTAGCGATATTTGGAAAATATTTGTCGAATATTAACTTAATTATTTATATCAAGACATGGACTCAAAACAGTTGAGCTAATAATTAACAACTAATATAAAAAAATAACTGCCACGGAAATCTTTACACATATGCTTCATCTCGGAACGAATGTAGAAAATTTATAAATAAATAAATATTTATTTACATCTGACTAAATACCAAAAAATGAGTGTATTATTACATTGATTCCATAATTTATAATAAAATATTTATAAATGTTTGTTTATATACTTTAAAAGCATTATTCTAACATCTTGTCAATGATTTTAGGAGTGAAATAAATCCACGAAGGCACGGAAGTTTCAGATTCTTAAATCATTTTCTTGCTCTCTTTAAAAACTTTCTGTTTCCTATCTATCAGTAAAAAAAGACTTTCTTTTAAAGCATCAGCATACTTCATAACTTTCAGTATAGTCAAAACAATTTCAAGTGTGTTATCTGTAGAAATTACATTAAATGTCTTCCGATCTGACAGTCTTCATCATAAATTGAGTTTAAATTTTCAATCGTTCAGATTAATATCAAATATTTTGACTGGCGTATACTGTTTGTTATTATTTATCATTCACGATACTTTAAAAGAAAGTTTAAAGTTCGTATAACACGTTTGATTGAATATATGAACGATGAAGACGGGTGTAAAAAATGTGAAAGCATTTTATGTACTTGATCAATTTTAGGCTAGTTTAAGAAACTTTGAGTTAATAAGAATGCATGCCTATAGATACTACAGCGTTTTATATAGCTCTCTTTCATTTTTTACTTCTCAACATCTCCTGCTACGATGTTCAACATAGAGAGTAAATTTCGTAAAAATTAATTCCAAAGTAACAATAAGTTTAGGGTAATATTTTTCGTGGAACTGGACTAAACCTAAATATAAATCAAACAAAACTTTGTATTAACGAAATAGACATTTTAATATTATAATACAATATTTTTAAAATCCTAGTAAGTATGATCAGTATTGTATTATTGTTGTTTATGTTTTTAAATACTCGTATAATATGTGTATATAACTTTTGTACAACTTTCCCGTCATTGAAAATAATGAAATATCCGTAAAACGAAGTATTTTATAAGTAGCTTTTTGTATTGTTTTATATTACTATTGTGTAAAAAATAAGAATTCTCTTTTAAATTCAGAGTTAAATGCCGTGATAAATGATTCTGTTTGTGTTTTTAAAACATTAATTGGTTTCTACTGGATACCAAGAGTGTACAGTAAATAAAATTATTCTTTCGATTTTAAGAAGAGGTTTTTTATTATAGTTATTATTACACGTTATATATGTGCAATAATTTTTGAAAATTATAACATACAAAAACACAAAATATATATAAATATAAGTTAAATGTCGAAAGAATCAAATTTCACTCTTTTTATTCGACTGCGTGGAAATGATGGTTGCTTTATTTCTAGTGCTTCGATTCGTTTATATAGCAAAAATATAACTTGAGAAGGAAAAAGAGAAAGCTCATTTCATTATAAATAAATTAATCCCTCTTAATTAGATAGCGTAATAAAACACTAGAACTGAGAACAACAAAACAGAAGGCATACAATTTTATTACAGTGAGGACCTTAAGCAGTTTGATATGGTTAAACACTATTAGAGTAGACTCATTTTAAGAAAAGAGTTTGTGACTGTATTGTACCATAGCGTAGTTACACAGAGCGTATGATTGTGTTAGTTAATTCCTGCATTCTGATTGGTCCTTTAATTATAAAGCGACCGTTTGCAGCAAAATAATAGTGTCACCATGATTTCTAGTAATAATTCAAACTCTAGTGACACTACAAAGCTAGGAAAAGAAAAGGCGCTCTTCAGTCAAACTAAAGAAGTCATATTAAATGTTTACGACTACATTAAGAAATCTTGAGAGACTCATGGCGAGGTTTGTTTTTTTTTTCTGTGTATATCTACCTACTTATTATTACATATTATTAATATTTTTTAAGAACATCGATGTTTTCGCTGAAGTCTCTAAGGTCACGGAAATATCACTAAGCTCCGGAAAATTGGTTGTATGTTCCAATAAAAACAGTAGAAAAGAAAAGGCCCTCAAATCACTAAATAGAAAAAGAAATCGACACGTCACACAATGCAGATCGACAATTTTCATGAATGCATCATTAAAAGATGCATTTACGATTATCACATAAATTAAAAAGCATTGCCGATAATCTCAAAATTGTTACCAAATTACGAAAATTAAACTTCCATTTATAAAATAGTCCATTGTATATTTTTAAATAAAAAAATAAAGTTTTTTAAAAATAACTTCTTATTTCTTTCAAAATATCTTTTTCTCTATCAATAATGAAATATTTGTTTTCTAAGCAAAAATGTCCACTTCAGTATTTTTAAATGTATAATAAATAAATAATCTGAATATACAATAGATTTTAAAAAATCATGCTCACCCTACTGCCCAATTTTCTTATTACAGCGAGCGTACTCTAGTATAGTCTGTGTTTTGAGAAAATTCCTTTTCATTAACAGGAAAATACTAGGAATAATCAAGTTTATAATTAATATCCAGAAAAAATGAGTTGGTTTTGTTGACCTATACAAACACTTGACCGTACCAACAGATTTTCTCACAACATGATGTAGACTTTGAAATGAAATTTGCCAATTATCTTTATATTCATGCTTAAATACACTCTCAGTAATATCAAAGGATACTTTTGTTACTTGAAATAGTAACTTAGTTGTTCTTGAAAATCTGTCATCAGTTGACAATATCTTAACAGACAA
>JAPMAE010000035.1:15951-40292 GCA_036584705.1 Rhyacophila sp. 25_7 | reverse complement strand
CGCGCGGAACGTTGCCTGAACAGAACACCCATTTTGATAAAACAATTTTATCATTCGCACGAGTTGTTGAACGCTATATCCATCCACAGTGATTTGGCAAAACAGACTGAATAAATGAGAGCCAATTTGACAGATGTCGCTCCAAAAATATGGCCGCTATCAACTATCAAAGTTCGGAAAAGTGTGGATTTATTATCATATATTTGTAACATTTCAAATGAAAATAATTTTTCATAGTTTATTTCATTTTACTCTTATTTTGTACTACGAATATTATACAAAAGGTAATAACTTTAATATTAATACCGGAATAACGAAAAAACGTACACTTTCATATTTTTAAAAAACTATTTGCAATAGAATATAGAAGCAAGTGTGGATAAGTATAGTGAGTGAGAAGTTGACTATTTTGATACGTGTGTTTATAGAAATTCTAATCTCGATTGCTAAAAACAAGTACCGTGAATGATGAAAATAGTTAAATATTATAATATTGAAATGCTTTTATGAAATGTTTCTTACATCATAATATATGTTTCAAAGGAAACTCAACTGATTGAAGTACCGTTCTATAGTGGCCTAATCATTAAAAAAACTTTAATATTACCCATATTATTTTTTTAGACAACTGTTCAAAATAGTAACGACGTCATATATACAAATTTCGTTATCGAAAGAAAAACATAAGAAATTTTAATCTCTTAGATTTATTGAAATTGTTTTATTATTCTTATCGTCGTTCAATGCCAAAATTTCAGACACAATAGTTAAATTATAATACACATGTTTATATAATATAATAAACTTCATACGTATGAAATTGAAATGCACAAGAATTTTTCAATTTCATATATTATGTTAAAGAGTAAATATAATATTGCATTAAAAATAAAATACGATGAAATCCATAGTCTATATGTTCGTATTTATAACTAACATCTGACGCTGCAGTAATGTTGGCCACCGTGTTTCCTTGAAAATAAAACCTACTTTAAAACTAAACCTTACCATGATTTTAAGAATAGTTTTAATATAAGCCCTACTTCGAAAATAAGACATAGTAAAAATGAATACACTAGCGTTGTATAACTCATTCATGTGGTTAAAGTGGCAATCAACCAGAACGGAATGCGTCTAGCGCAGTTATATTCAGCACCGAGCGGCGCAGCCTATATTCTTACACCGATTCGTTTATTTGGATGGAGATGCACTACAAGAGGACGTATGAACTTGATCGAATTAACTTCTTATTGGCGCTTTATTCTCAAAAAATTATAATATATTTTATTAATATATGTCTGTTTATATACTGTACTATCAAAGAAATGAAAAAAAATGAATACTAAAAATGTGGATTTCTACAATTATTTCCTTTTATATAACAATATAAGACGCTTTGTTTATTTGCGGATTTTCCCGTAAACATGTAAACTCTACCACAAAAAAAAGCCCTAGTGCTTTTTCCCCAGTCTTATTTAGGGGAAAATATGGTAGTATTTGAAGAGTTTTCTGTTTCGATACAAATTAGAATTTTTTAAAGACCTAATTCTCTATTAAAATCTGTAAGACTATTTGTTAAATCATATTAATATTTCATTTCATATAAGAAAATGCATTAAAAAGGTAAAGACTACTTATTTTTAAAAATAATAAATCAAAAGTATATATTCTAGAGCTACAATAAACATAACGTTATTAATTCAGTAGTTGAATCACGTTGCTTTAAACAAACAGTAAAATTGACGTCTAGTTATTAAGAAATCAAAAATATATTATAAATGGTGTGTTATTTATCACGCAACCGGTAACATACAGCAAGTTGATGACTGAAATTACACATCTTAAGAATGGCTTACGAAAGGGTGAAGCTACTCCTACATATCACGTTGCTTACCAGGCCTTTGATTCAATTTATCAGGCTATATAAGGCTTTGATTCAATTTATATTTTACACATAACATAAACATATGATGATTTTTAATAATTGTTAAACTTAAACTTACGTTAACTACTAATTATTTTAAAATAACACAAATAAGATGAATTATATCTCACATATTTAAAATTTACTGCTTATATTTGAATACACAAAAGCATTATTGTTTCCGCATGCAAATGAATTATTAATCACCTTAGTTTATGCAAAGTTATTCAAAAAAAATAATATTCAATAAAATTTTAATTATCGATTCTCCGATAAAAAAATACATACATATATTTTCATGACAATTTTTTCAAGACTGCTGCAACTACTATTACACATTAAATGTTTTGTATTTATTTTTTATAAGTGGAACCACAGTTTATTGTTTTCACCTGCTTTTGTTAGACTTATAAGGGATTAATATTTGTATTATAATAATCGACGTTTTTATTTAGCGAAAATATTCAGTTACTTAGCTGTAGACAAAATTCTTTCATAATATGTGGTTTGTCTAACGTGCATTCTCTAAAACAAAAACTTCAACGCTCGCCTCATATTATTTGTGATCCGCCTACCTTTATTATGAAACGGTGACGGTATATGTGGTAAATTCATCTTAATGCTACTGACCTAATGACCGATGCCAAGAAAAAATATTGCATTTTCCAAAATATTTATAAGTATCTGTCGAAAAACGTTATATATGCAATCATTTTATTTATCATAAATTGATAAACGTCTGATTTTAATAGTACGCCTACGTATATATTTAGAATAATATATTATTATAAATCTTATTTTGTGGGTTTATTTGATGAATTAATGAAATAAAAACGATTGTTATAGTTACGTTCTTTATTTTCACAATTTACAGTTTATCATGAATCTTTTTCAAGAAGTTTGTTGCTCGTCAAAATCTTAAACAATAATTATTCTTACTAAAGAAAAGAGATTACAAAAATAAAATAACAAGATATTTATCAAGAAGTACAAAATATATGAGGAAAATATACATAAATATACATACATAGTTTAACTATGCACTTCAAGCACTTTTATAAAAAGGCTTTAGCAGTTAAAGAAAAATATAAATAGTAATAATAATACAGGACATGTACAATAAAACTAAATAAAATAGTTACACATAATAGTATCTACATGAGATGAATCACCGAAAAATGTTGGACGAAGCTATAATAATTTTATTTAATTATTTTGACCGTGTATAAAAGAATAAATGTGTTAATATAATTTAAATTAGACAAACAGATAGAATATTTATGATGCTGCATTAATACGATATACAACAATGATGCTTTAATCTATATAAACTTTAATATGCGATCAAAATAATTAATACTGTATGTTTCCACCAACATCTATCGTTTCGTCATGAAAACAAAGAGTATCAATCAGGCGGTCGGTATTTTCCTTCAAACCAAAGTTCCAATTTGTCTGCTCATTCTGACGGTCGATTTATTTACATGAAAAATAAAAGTATAAAATCAATACTTCATAAAGTTAGTTATAACTGAATAAAAGTAAATTATTTTTTACGATGAATGTGTTATTTTTCAAGAAATAAAATTCCCTCCTATTCACGCTTTTAATTCAGTAATTGGCATGTCGTTCATTGCAAATGTTGTTAATAAACTATTGAAATTTATTGTTGATTGTCTGGAGATGGTGGGGCTGTTGCCAAGTATGCCAGTGCCCTCTGGATGGCTTCTGGGATTGGAGGTGGTGTAGGGAGATGATCTCCTTGTGGCTGGACTCCGTTTTCATCAGCAATGTATGTCACTCGGATGACCTGAAAACAATGAAAATAAAAGTATAAAATCAATTCATAAAAAGTATTTTAAATATTTTTAATCGAAAATAAAAAAGATATTTTATATACTGATAATTCATGATTAATTATTGAATAATTAATAATTTTGTACCTTCAAATATTACGTTAAATTAACTATAATATATCATATATTGAAAAAAACGTAAATGCATTACATATAAACAATATATTATGTTTTTTTAAAATACTATATCATCACTCATTAAAAAACTAACTTTGTGTTATTATTTAAAAATTAGTAGTTATTATAATTATTTATATATTTTTTCCGTTTCACTTAGTATAATTATTGTCTTTCACTTTATTTTTAGATAATAAAAAAATATTTTTAAATAATATAAACTATTTATAAAATTATTGCAAGGCACAGTTTTTTGTCACACGTTATAAAAGACTTTTATTCTGAAATAAATAATTATTTTGCATTACGTGTCATGAGAATATGTGCCATTCATAGTTTAATAGTAAATTGTCATGGAATAATAATATGGTATTACTGAGAAAGTAACAAATATAAATATTATAAACAAAATAATAAAATTGTCAAAAGTGAGCACGACTTGTTGAAGTATGTACATTATATACGTAAATGAATAATTCATATTAACTTATTTATGGAAATTTTTTCAATTGACAAATTTTAGCAGGCATTAAGATATTTTATTATAAGCTTAAATACGTTGATTCTACTGAATCGAAATAAATATTGTATTTAAATCTTCTCACGACAATTTTTTAGAAGAAATTAAAATAAATTTCAAGTTTTATATATTATAAGAATTGTATTTACTACATTTTTGACCCTCAAAACTATATATGTATTTTTTCAATATCTATTACAAATATCTATATAAATTAGTAGTATAGTCTATATTATTGCAGAGTTTGACCCAAAAATAAAGTCAGTCTTGCAACATTTTATAATACATATTAAGCGTACGAGGTTTCCGCCATAGAAAGGTCATATGTATTTTTTTGCTATGAAAAACTATTAATGTTGCCATCTCATTGTTATTATCTGAAGAACACCACTTATGATGAAATATTGCAAAGTGTCGAAAAGCCTGAATAGGTAATTGTGTATACGAATTTCATTTGCCAACTTGGTCATTGTTTTTATTTGATAATTGGATTTAGAATCTTTATATTCAGTGGAACGTTTCTCAAGAGTGTGATTACGTTATTTTTTGACCTTTCTAAGTTCAATAAGACACAAATATTCAATTATGAAATTAGTATACAAAGAATTCTTTTATTTGATTCACTCACAATGTCAGATGTGTAATTTGCGATATTAATATGATAAGCTATCTTAGACCTTCATATTAGTAATGTGAATTAATTATACATATGGATAATGATACAAGTTGATTAAGAAGTGTATTTAAAAACAATTTTTTTAAAGAAGCATATAAAAATATTGAAGTAAAATGGCTTAGCGTTTTTATTTTTAAAATGATTTCGTTTATAAATTAAATAGGCAAATATAATAATTAATCACGTTTGAAATATAAATGCCAATTTCTTTCTCAACCGTTTTCTTTTTTATAAATTTTTGCCCACATTTTCGGTCACTTTATGGATACAATCTACTTTAAATTCAGAAAACACGTCAATTTTGTGACAAAATATCTGATTTACAAATATTTTTGCACAAAACAAAATAAAATATTTGGTTAGCATTTAGATTATTTGGAAGAGATTCACATAAACCAAGTTTTTCTACAAAGTATTTACTGATAACCTAATAAGGTATAAACTAAATAAAGTTGTCAAGTTTGTTAGTATTATTATATCGTCATTTATCGTTGTTGTAAGTATTGTACACGTAAAATATAATATATATATTATGGGTGTAGTGATACTTTATAACATTTATAACAATATTATTTTGATTTAACTGAATATATCTTACATTGCCTTCGGGATCTGTGTATTGATACTGTCCTTGGGCAACTTGAGCTTCTTTTTCTGGGTCTCCAGCATTTTTTAGGAATCCTTGTTCTTCAGCAGCAATTCCATTTCCAGTTTCGTAGCTGATGAAAAATGACAAAAATTAGTTGGCGACACAGTATATTCTCTACCATTGAATTAATGAAAATAAAAATGTAAGATTTACAAATAAATATTATATGTATTTACGATATACGAGTGTTTCTAAATTAACTCTTTACACTGTGATTAAACTGAATAATTGTGATTATTTTTTGATATTTATATTGATAAAGATGAATTAAGGGCTCCCATTTTTTTAACTCAATTTTATAAGCTCAATACCTTATATTTTATTTTTGCACCAAAGAACGAATAGATTAGGTAATCATGGTTTCTATTGAAAAGAAATATTTAAAAAATATGACGCTTTACTGGAAATGGGATTATTTCTACTAAAATTGATTTATTTTACAAAACTTTCACTGATTACATTATAATTCATTGACATTCTATGACAATTTTATACACAAAGAACAATTAAGGTTGTACGATTTATATTTGGTGTATAGTTTAAACACTTGTACCAAAATAAGATTAATACACAATAAATATTAGTGTATACATGGTGACTATTGATTATAATAAATTTATTATATCAGCCCACTTTTTAAAATTGATGGTTAATATATATGTGTATTATTCATGGGATTTATATTAAACATAAATCAGTATATATATTTTTACGTATGTAAAAGTCGCTTAGTATGTACGCTTGTATATACGAATTAAACAAGCTATTATGCAACCAAAATGAAATACAGTTTTATATCATATACAAATTGAATTAATGCTTGGTTGTCTTCAAAATATTCAATGATGAATTGTGAATAACAACAATAGAAATAGCGTACAACAAATCACTGACTGGTGACTAGGAAGCTGTTGAAATTTAAATATTGACACCAATGATAACATGGCAATTCAAAAGCCGAGTAAGTGAGTCCGTGCGCCACAAATTTTTGCCATCATCATCACATTGAGAACAATGCTAACTTTCTCAGGTTTTGTTTCAAAACAATAATCTATTCATTAGTATTACGCGTTATGTCATATTTGTAATATTTGTCAATTGGAATTGGCTTACTGGGATAATTTACTTTGAAAAAGTTTCATAATTAAACTCCATTCATTTGAAATTAACGCTTACTAGATATGAATACCGAGCTGAGAATAACATTCGTGAGAAATTTAACTGCACTCATTTGCAAGAGGTCAGACAAATTAGAAATATTTTCGGCGTGTAGAATAAATTCGCTACTGTGTGTAATAAATTTGTTTGATCGTGAGTAATTTTGAGAAATTTTGCTATATATTATGATTGAAGTTTACATTATAATAACAATATTTTGACTTAAAACTATTTACTGCCAAATTTTAATCACGTAGCTGAAATAAAATTTAAAATATATTTGTAGTATTTATATTTTTTAATTAATATATAATAAAAAACCAAAAACCTTATTTAAATCTTTTGAAATAAATTGATGTATTCCAATTGATATTACAGCACAAAAATGTTTTTAATTGGCTTCTTGAAGATTAAAAACTATTTTTTTTTTGAAAGTATAGTTTAAATTAAAACTATGACTTTAATTTAAAAGTTAAGCGAATCACTTATAATAATTCTACAGTAATTTCAAAATACTGTCTCTTTGTATGTTTCGTCTTAATATTGAATCAGTTTTGTTATATTTGATGTTATAAACGTACTAAAGATAAAGTTCAAGACACGGAAATAAAGAGAAGTCACTTATGTAAAGAGATCGATATCAGAAGTCACGATTATTTTGTTTTATTTCTTTATAGCACGCGGCGGCGTGTATTTTACGTGAAAAAGTGAAATCCTCCTTGCAAAATAAAATAGCTGTAATTCTAAAATAAAAGTCAAACATCGTACGGTAGTCGTTGTATCCCTTTTATATTAAAATAAGTAATTATAAATTTGTTTCATGCATATTAAGATACGGAGAGACTGAAGATATTTGACTGTAACATATTATTACGTTATTGTATTATATTAATGATTAGTTAATATTATTTGATTTGATACTATTATTATATTATATATATTTATATGATATATATTCTCTATTAATTTGGACTTGAAGATGAAAATTAATGACATACTCGTAAATATTTTAAAATAAATCAGTAATGACAAAATCAACCGAAAAACAATATTAACTATGAAATTCTTGTATCACACATTTGTTTGTATATTTTGTCATAATTTACAAATAAATAGTTGAAATTTCAAGTTATTATTGTATATAAAATCAATTAAAATACTATTAAATTAATTATACAATATCATATTCAAAAAAATGTAGCAAAAAGTTGGTGAATGATTTATTTTATGAATGGGTGAATGAATGAAACGATTTTCATAATTCATCAATTAGTCATCAAATTTCGAAAAAAAAAAAATTATGATGTACTAATTAAATATGTATTATTGGTTACGAATACGAGATATTCCAATTTCAAGTTGCGCCAAAGTTCATGTACGAGTATATACTTGAAAGGTAAAAGGTTTCCGTTGTTACCAAACGTAAAATAAATATTGCATGGATCCTTAATTTACATAAGTATTGCTTCAACAGAATATGCGGGAGAGTTAATCTTGGTATTTGTTGGTGAATAACAAAAGTTCATCCAACTATTAAAACGCTTTCATTTGCATATATTCGAATGAGCTTTTATGCTTTATAGTTTCATTTACTTTACGATACGTATACATAATATTTTTGCATATCTTATCACATATTCGTGATTATACATAATTTATACAAGATTTAATGTCAACAATAGATCATTAGCAATTCTATATTTATTATTACTTTCTCGTGTAACTATTTTTTTTAAGTTGTTACAATTATACGGATTTTTACTTGAGAATCCTATTATCTGTACGTCTTATATTTAATCCGAAACGTTCAAATAAAAAAATGCAGTCTAATTGTCTTCCATATTAAGAAGTCTTATATTCTTATATTTTCATATTGTGAACCCATTCAACTTGATTATGTGATTTCCATAATATGTAAAAAAAGGAGATCAAAAAAAACGATCGAAATAAAAAAAATATCTTGAAATGCAATGTGATGAACTAAAAATATACCAAAAAATATTATACATGATAAAGTGTGTTTCTTTCGTTTAAGTTTTACATACATAAGCAACGAAAATCAGTTAATATTTGATTGTCAGTAATATTTTACCTTTACAATATTTCTGTAAAAGCTATCTATTTAATTTTAAAACAATCGATTTTGGTAAATTTCAAATTTAAATGTATATAATAAATTAAATTAAACTAATAATTTTAAAATGTTTACTAATCAAATATGATAATGCAAAAAACTGAGAGAATATTGTCAACTTTGAATAAAAAAAATACTTCTTGCTCTAGTTAGACTCATTATTCAGTATGTTTAATATAAATTTCAATAAATATTGATTCGTTTCAATTGAAAATGAATGAATGAAATTTTTAATTTGGTATGACATCTGTTTTCATTAAGAAATCGATTGTAAACCACAGGATACTAATCTAAGTAACATTTAAATTTTTTGTATAATACATTCACTAATTATTAATATACGAGTAGATAGATACATTTGTGTTTGCATAAGTTTCAGATTAGAGTACATATTAAATATGTTTACGTGTATTTATAAATGTGCTGTTTTCGTATATTGTATTTGTTATACCGGTTATATTCCAAATATCTTTTTCAAGAAAATCATACCATAAATATGAATTAAAATTGTTATGTGTGATTATAAATTATTATAGAGTTTTTAACTATTTAAAGGTTTCTATGGTAATTTTTATTACAGTCAAATTGACGTGATCACACTATTTTGAAGAAAATGCCGACTGTATTGTATACTTTAATGACACATATACTCAACGACATTGAACTTTTTGACCATTCGTTTTTCAACAAATTTAGTCAAAACTTGAGAAAGGAAATATTTTGTAACCATGCAAGTGGCCTTGGTGTACTAATCAATCTATGGAAATCACTTTATAATATATTATGGTCATCTCATGCTTCATTTAATCTTGTGTTCTCTGAATAATTAAAAAGTAAACGTGTTACGTACGACAAATATACGATAAAATTATAATAAGTTTCATCATTCATAAAAATAGTCTATAGATTTTTTTATTAAATAATACAGCTATCCAAATATATGTAAATGATTAGTAAGTATTATTTTATTGTTTCATTTGTTTTATAAAACGAATGTTTATTAACAAAGTTTTTTTGATTGAAAACGTGAATTGAGTTAACCTTAAATCAAATACTTATATTTCTCTACAATTAATTAACTTTTATTTAACTTAAGATTAGTTAGAAAAAATACAAACTATTAATCGTAAAAATAACTCTTTATCATGTTTTTAATGTAGTAATTTTACTCAGTACATGAGGTTTATAATTTACAAAATTAAGTAATTTTTGGTTGAAAATAAATCAATACACTCTGGTTAATACTATTTAATAAGAATATTATAATTTTAATATTTAGCAAAACTTTTGAGTTTCAACGTGAGTACATAAAAGGTTACCTATATTTGTAAGATCCATCGGGGTTAATCTCTTGTTCCTGTTTCAAAATGGGGATTGGTTCTGTTGAAGGTCCCTGAGGAGCAGCTAATACCACAGCAAAGAGGGCGAAACATAAGACCTTTAACATGGAAAATATTATTCATCGGATAGAAAATGAAATGCTTATAGTATTATTTTTTATGATAGATAGAAGAATATTTTAATTGTAGGTATTAATAAAATAACATAAATATGATCAGATCGTTAGTTTCAACAAAAAAATGATACTGTTAAATTTAATTATAGATATCAATAATATCCATATAGTGACAAAATCATATATTTAAAAAATATATTGTAGTAAGGAAGCGTTTTATGCTTCTTTAGAATAAACAAAATATTTTTACAAATTAACGTATGTTACATTAGGTAAGTTGAAGTTGTCTCAAGAGATTTAACCAGTTTTCATTTTTTATAAACATATATTACAAATAACACATTTGTTTCATTTGATCTTGATTTTCTAAATATACTTTATGGAAATTACTATTATTTTATCGTATTATTATTTCAGTATTATTTATGCAAATATAATGGCTTTAAATAAAATTAATTACTTACATAAGCATTGAAAAAAAAATACAATGTGCAAAAAACAATTACTGTAGAATATAGAGTACGATTATATTTACGTGTTTATAGCAAAAATATATTAATTCCATCAAATAACTTAAATATCTATTGGATAATAATTAAAAACTATACTAAATTAATTATGCAATTCTGGTACAAAATAGCATATAACTACAAAATTAAATGAAAAAGAAGTGTATATATAGTAAAACTTTTTATTATTTATGAATAATAATATTTATTAACACCATTACAGAAGAGATGATTTGTTGCACTAATTTCATTGACAATACGATAGAATTTTAAAACTAGTTTTGGGACAGAGGCTCAATGATAGTTTTTATAAACAAAAATAATGAAAAAATCTTTCAACAAGAACACTATTAAAAATAAAAAAAATAATTGATATTTATTTTTTTATATAGACATTCAAATATTTTTGTTCTTCAATATTTGTTGTAAACACTACAATAATTAATTGTATTTTATACATGAAAATTAAATAGTTAATCGAGCCAATAAATCAAAAATATTCTTAATTAATCTTGTGCAAGCCATTTATTTTAAATATGTAGTTTATAAATTATGATCAATTTTAATGAAAATCTAAATTTATTATTAAATATCCAAAACACGTGTTAATATTATCCAGTGGTATACTTAAAAAAAGATATTTAGATATCTTTTAAATAATAGTTTATGAAAATAACCCCTATATTGTCACTATATACTACCCTTAAAATACAATCCTAACAAATGGTGTGATGACGGCTTAACAGCTTAACTTACAATGAATTTCATTTTGATAGTTTGTTATTAATCACTTGGTCGTAGAGGACGTATGAACTAAAAGCACAATGTTAAAGTTATGATGCCTTCTCCGGTGTCATCCTCACTATTTATACAAATTTGTGAACGTGGTGGGCAGTCTTCGGGGCACGGATGTACTTCTTACTCACATATTTAGTACATGGCGGCGTGTACTTTTCACGTCTGGACTAAGAGATGTATACAATCCGAGGTAACCGCTTACCCAGCCACCGTACATCACCACATTATTGGTAAAGGTTACTCAGCACACACATGTACACTTTAGCACACGCAAACATAATACAAACACCTAGACATAAATAAACGCACAATATATAAAATCTTGTCCGGGTATGGACAGATTAACGATGAAAGAAAAAATAAGAGTTTTGCAATTATAATATTCCCTTTCTCTAGTACCGCGCCACAGTTACCTCGCCCATTGTGACCCTGCTGTACTGTGATTCATAAACTGTTTTTATATGTTTTTCATTTTATATTATAATTTAAAACCGTAAACAAGATAATAATGAAATATCTCGGAATAAACTAATATTTTTGGTAAAAAACAGGTAAAAACTGATCTAATGAATAATCTAGAAGACTCAAGTTTTTTGTTATAAAAATATAAATACAATGACCATTTTTTTTTCTAAATCTCAGTCATCCGTGTAAACATCAGATAAAATATTAAGTTGTCAGTTATTACCAGGTAGGGTTTCCTTTTTATTTTGTTGTTAATAAAATTGTTTTTTTAATTTGATTATGAACAACAATATTTAGCTAATCTAGTTATTCACATTAATTTGCCGAAAAATTATATTAGTATTTTTTCCACAACCGATTCACGACGTAGTATATAAGACCGTCATAGTATGAAGATTTTAAAGATTTTTATAAATACTAGTATTTGAAGAGTTAGCCATTTGAGTTCGTGTCCTGGTTACAAATATATGTTAATAAATATTTGAAAAAAATGACAAGCTTAGGAATTACATCCGGAAAATGTTTATCTTAAGTCATGTAAAAGATTTTGAGACAAGAATTTCGTGAGATAAAAAAATGATAATCATGATTATTAATAACGAACCGCCCTCGTTAGGCGAGTAGATAACCTACCTAATCCTAGTTAGTCGGAGCTTGGAGGATTGCAGCTTCAATTCCCGTAGCTGATTGCATTTATTTTCAAATGTTTATTCATTTATATTGTAGCCAGAACATGAACCCGAAATATTTGAGCTATTAATTAACAAATGTTACAAGTAAAAACTAACTGTTAAGAAAATATTCACACAGTGACCATTTTGGATCGTATGAGGAGTAAAAGAGTTACCTTTAAAAACTAATAAGGCTATTCTCATTCGTTTAAGAGGGAAATATATAGATAATGATGAGAACTTTTTATATAGAGCAATAAAATTATTTCACTCAATATTATAACTCTAATATAATATCAATTATTTTTATCAATTTGTTTTTTATATTTATAAAATAGTAAGATTTTTTTTTTAAATTTTGATAAAAAATGAATAAACCATCATATAAGACATAAAAGAGAATCAAATTGAAACACACTTGTATGTTTGATAATTAATAAAACAAAATTTTCATATCGTATTATATAATATATTTGTTTGCGTAGTAAATTCTAAAATGCATTAAACCATATATATTTGTTTGCAATTTATATAAAAACCAAATTATCAGGTAGTGAATACAAAAGTACTAATTAATAAATAAAGATTTTTTTTAAACTACGTAAGTTCCTACTTTCATAGATTTAACGTAAAAAATATTTGAAAACTACTGATTGTGCGAGTACCAATTAATATCAATCGATATATTTAGTCTGTCGAGAGTTAATAAAAAAATGAATGCTCAAACAAATGGGCGTATTTATGAGTCAATAATATAGACAATTAGTTAGGTATTGATACGGGTGTTGTGATTTCTTTTTTTTTGTTTTTGCTTTTGTTCTTGAACTATGAATTGCAAAATTTTGCACACATGTACGGAGGAACATGTACATGAAAATATCTAGTGATACTATGTCTGCAAGAGAAATGATCTTTACAAAATCAATTAGGTAACATGTTCTATAAGCGCTACATATACACGAAAAAGTTATTTCAATTAAAAATTTGAATTACTTAACAAGATCAATCACTTGTATTATAAATGTATTTTTATAATAAGTTATAATTATGCGGTTTTATTGTACAGTGAGAAAAGACGTAACGATAATAATGAGTTGAGATAATAATATACGTAATTAAAACCGTTACTTGGATAAAAAAATATATAAAAAATAACTTCATCCATCATTTTTTAATTTTTAAATCTTAATAAAATTATATCTGCATCTCAAAGAGAAACTACAGTATGTCAAAAATGGCACTTTTTCACGTAGCTGTCCGTCGTCGTTTTGATCCTGCTTCCCTCAGATAATATATTTATAACATAGTATAATATTTTTCTCGTTATATAATTTTTAGTAGAGTTACAACATATCGATATTTCATTTTGTCAATAATTGTCATACTGTAGTGTACCTCCTAGGTACAGATATATGAGTATATGGATATATTGGTAAAATTCGAATTTATTAATGAAAGCTAAGGAATTATAATATACTATACTTTTTTCTAAATATATATTTATATACATTTACGTCTATTGATATACTTATTGTGATTCTGTAAGTTTTTAGAACACATTAAAAAAAATTGAAAACATTAGAAGTTAAAAAATTAGAAGGTTGCTCAGATTTATTATATTATTTATTTTAAAAAAATCTTACATAGTAAACTATTATTTCCAAGACAATACAGTAAATTAATCTTAACGGCATGAAAATACATTATTTTACCGATTCGTTTATTATATTGGCTAGGTAGGATATATTTAAAGAAAACGTGAGAATTGTCAAACATCTTTGAGGGTTGTGTCTATAGATGACATTGACCAAACCATTGTTTTTTCATTAGTTTTATCATAAACATATCAAGTTATTAATTATATGTTTGATACAGGAAATGATTTGGTCAAAATTACTTATATTATTATTATATTATTTTTTATTGACGCTTGCTGGTTTTGATTTAAAGATTAGTAAGTTTGAGACCGTAGTATGTTACATTATTTTTAAGATATTTGGTCATTTGTACTTGTAGCAAAAACATGAACCCAAAATGTTTGAACTAATAATTACAGATATACAACTTAAAAACTGTTAAAACTTTTATTCCTCAAGCACGTTCGTAATCGAAGCATATGAGCACCACATGTTGGCACCATGAATCTTTGTCTCTAGTCAGTATTTTTAAATCCTCCTATGTCTTACCGGCATTCCGTCGGCCTAATACATTTTGTGGATGATATTCAACGGCCCGATCTGATTGGTTTGAAGAAGAGGCATACCTTTAAGATGTGTTTCACGAATTCTCAACACGTGGCCAAGCCAAGTCCAACGTTTCATCTTCATTTTGGTTGTGATGAGAGAGTGCATTGTCGTTTCCTTATCATCTCATTCTGAGTAAGTGTTGAATGGGTGGCATTCGAAATACATTAAGACACCTTTGGCAAAGTCTCAGTAGTGCATGGCTAATCATATTGCCTCCCTTAACCAAATCCAATTAATACACTACCAAATAAGTTTCAGGAAACTGGTTCTGTACTCCTGTGAACTTCCATGATAAATGAACGTGAATGTAATCAAGAAAATTATCTTCTCCAATAATAAAACTTTTACAGTATAAAAACCCCTTATTCTATGTGTCGGAGTGGATATGGAAAAACTCAAATTATTGATCTAATATAGAAATTCTAATAGAAAATATGACTTATGAGGATATATAAATTATTTTATATTTATAATTAATAATATATTTATAATCATAATCATTTTTCTTTTCATATTGAACAAGTGCAATATGTCTAGAGCCGCACTCCATCTTAATTTTTAATTTTTTTAAATTAAAATTTAAGTTAATGAACAATTAAATATTTAAAAAAAAAATTGTTTTAAAATATTTAATCTTAAAACAAGGTACAGAAGTTTATAATATAATAAAATTTTATATATGTTTTCTTTACATAGTGATACATATTTTGAATGTATTGTTGTTATCAACATTTTATTATTATGCTTAAATATAACATACTACTATCTATTTTTGAGTACAATATTGAAAAACTCTATTCACAAACTGGGTTATAAAACGAAATAATGCCGCTGATTCTAAGCACGCTAACATTGAGTTACTAACATGCGCTGGAACATTAATCACTAAATAGTGAAGCGTCGTTGAGTGTAAAATCATACGTTAGTAACATTAAAATGACATAATAAGATTAGAACGCATAACGTTTTGTAATCGGCGAACATTTCTCAACTTTTCCTGTCGGTACAATAAATGTCACGTCACGTTAATACAGATAGATTTTGATTTAACAAAAGACGCCAACATAAATCGAAAGTGAAATCAAAATACTATATTTTTGTTAGTGTAATATTGAAATTCTTCAGAGAAAGAAGTTTGTTAAGTAGGCAGGGTTTCACACTTCAATCATATTGCGTTGTGCTCAATAGTAGTGTAAATTGCAGTTATGACACACATTTGTTCATTGTTATCGTTAAGAGTATGACAATTTATAAAAAATTGTAATTATTTTGAAACAGATGAAATATATCTGAAGATAAAGCATTACCAATTTTTCTTACAGCGCCATAAGAGATTAACTATTCTCTGCGGTAACGCATTTTTGTTGAAAAAATATTTTGTCAAATATCTTTCATATGTATACATCAAAATCTTTGGGGTGAGGAACTTTCTTAAACAAAATACGCTCAAAATCAATTTCGGCTAACATTTTTACACGCATCACGACAAAATCATTTTTTATTAAGATTTTCGTACTTAAAGCCGTAAATTAATTTCAAAATATAAATCACTATTATATAATCTTATAAAGTTCAATTAAGAACATCAAGGAAAATAGTTTTGACCAGAAAGTACAATTTCTTGAGTGGCAAGCGTCTAAGTTTTAAAGCGTCTAAATACGATTATTTTTAAGATAAAAAATATTATACTCTTAGCTACATATAAATAGTGCGGGCTGAAATCTGAATGAATGAAAACCATTGTTAGAGGAAAATTAAAAAAATGTATGTTTTACATTTATGTATAACCAAAGAGCCAATGATTGACAAAATGATAATGTTTTCTGGAAGTATTAAAAATTGTTAAAAAATAAAAAAAAAATGTTTAAATTGTATCAAATATACAGTAGACTAGTCTTTAATTATAGTTTAAAAATGCATATGACTGCATATTGCAGCAAACTTTGTGTAGCTACGGAAAATTTCAAATATAAAAGTCTGTAGAAGTGAATTGTAATAATATTTCGTATCTTTTTATGTAACAGATACCAGTTTTTGACAATATTTTAATTTTTATTATTTTAGTGAAGACACACTATGCTACCCGTACGTTTCGATAAAAGTCATTAAAAATATAAATTATCAAGAAAAATAAACTTTTGGTTGTTAATTTATGTTTTCTGTATGATTTTATATTGACAAATCTCTTTATTTAACTAATTTTATTTAGGATAAAAAATGTATTTTGAAATAAATATTAACAATAACATAGGTTATTGGTATAGATGACACATCGCAGCTAATGCGCTTCCCAAAACTGATCGATGAAAATTGTTGATGAATCTTTATTGAGTATGTCCATAATAGAATAAATCGTGATGGATTTGATTTAGAATGTGGATACAATTTGCTGTCGAAGGTTGCTTATCTTATTGTTTTAATGAAGACATAAATTCCATCAGGTTCTAAAATACTACAGCTTATATTAACTGTATATGGTAAAAGGTTGAACAAAAAGGTTGCGGCCACTTAACATTTTTCAATTATATTAAAATCAATAAGCGATATTTCCTTTTAAACAAGCAAGAATTCGATATACGTAACAAGAAAATATTGTATCAATAAGCAATATAGAATAACTAATTATTTACGCTGCCACGAAAATACATTAGATAATTAATAAATTATATTAAATACGTTCGCGAATCAAGATAAATCGTATGATAGAAATACGACTATCACAAAACAAACAAAAAATATTCGACCAAACTTCAAGTGAAGTCTCAAATTAACAATGATTTTTATGTGTGTACGTATACTTGTACGTGTAAAGCGTGCTTATTGTATTATTCATTTATCTGTGCTCGTCGGCTTATGTATGCGTCAGTTCGTCTAGATGCAATTTTAATATTTTTGAAAGTTGTGGTTCGACCACTTCCTACTTATTAAGACGTATTTTTATTGGTCTGTCGTGTTAGTAGTTTTTTTTCTTTTAACTATTATATATCCGTTCTGAAACAAAACATATGGATCCTCACAATGTGAAGATTGTTTTGACAGTTTTTTACGAGTAATAATTTTTAATTATTAGAGGATTTGATATTTTCAAATTAAAGATAAATCTTCAAGTCGGGAAAAGTTTTATAAACATTTTAGGTCATGGATACGACTTATATATAACTAAAAATATTTTGAAGCTTTTGAACCCGTTACGCACAGAGCAGAAATGTGTAGAATTAATAACGATTAACAAAATCAAATATATATGCGCGTGGGACGTTATAGACTACTATTTGAATATCAATTTGAAACTAGCGTGTCTAAATATCTGTTGACATTTTCATATTTCAAACGTGTGCTCATATTTTAAAACATAAATAAACTGAATTTCAATTTGAAAATTAAATGGTTATAAAATAGCTAAAAATGATTAATATTTTCACTCTCCATATCGTTAGAAAATTAACATAACTTTTTAAGATATCAAGTCACTAAAGGCACACCAAATGTCGAGGACTAAAATATAAAACGCTTAAATGTTTTATTTTGGGTTCAATTACAACCAGCTATTTCAAATAAAGATATTTGACCAAGAAGATGCATTCATATTCACAAGACACTAATGATTAAAAAAACCTTGAAGTCCTTTTTGCTAGTATAACTTTTCATGTTATGTGAAGGTTGAATTAATAGTCTATTCTAAAAAAAAACAAATGGAAATACTTTTATACTCGTCGGCTAGTTTTAAGTCATTCTTATGTTGGCAATATAATATTAACGCTGGGAAACAATCTCAGTCAAATACCAATATTTAAAAAAATAAAAATATATAAATAATCCTGTAATTTAATAATAACAAGTTATATTATTGTTGATAAATGTTATGATGTTGAGAGCGCGTGAAACATGCAGAATAAAATTATTTCGTGAATTATTCAACTACCATGATTTTTTTTAAATACTCGAAGTTAAAATTTAAAGAAGCTTATTAGCATTTTTTTTCATATGTAATAAAGAGATATGAAATATAGATGCTACTGCTTGAAAAATTAAAAAAAATGTATTTCGAAGCATAATGATGAGTCGATGTTTATTGCTTAATTCATATTTAGCATTCTTTCTGAATCATATAAACACCAGAAGTTGCCTCCAGAAGTCGCCTGTCATTAATAAGTCTTATTGCGCGCTTCATTCCATATTATACCAATATCATCAAATACGCCTTGTATATATATCATGTTCAATGGCCTTCCGAGTTGATGAAATCTGGCCTGTTTTAATTTTTAGCACATGGCCTAGTAGGTTCAGCGTTTCATCTTGGATGTGATAAGAAACTTTATGGATTGTTCGGATATAAAATCGTTTTGCTCATACTCGTAGTTGTACGACAGAACCATATAATTCATTAAAGATATCTGTTTTCAAAGCTCAGCACAGAATTTTAAACCATATGATTAATTTCTATGAGTAATAAAATTAATATGGATTTTCATCCGTTCTATCCAATTTCATCAAAGAACATAAATTTGGATTTCATTTCATTGATTCCCTATGTAATTCGCACCTATGATGTTTGGTTCAGAAAATTATCACTTTATACATAATTTAAACAAATTCACTGCTAAACTACCTAATTTTATGAAAAATGTATAATTTAAAAATAAATATTGACAGCAAAGCTTAAATACTAATTGTCTACAGCCTTGAAATGCAACTGTTTGTCATGGAATTCAATAATATGATGAAAGTGATATTCATAAGCTTTTATTATCGACACCATAAATTATTTTTCATCATAAAAACTACAACTTACATTTATTTTATAAAATAGCGCTAGTCACAAAACTTGAGTGATCGTTGATGGTTACTGTGAAGCCTACAAGCTACTCGTATGTTGATTCTAAAAAATATTCCAAGAAAGACAAACTCTCAAAGTACTTGACGTTTGTTTATTATTACGTTAAAACTATTTTTCTTTATTCGTATTTTTTAATTATACTCTTTTTTTCTTTATAAGCAAGTTTTCGTTCAGTTTTTGATCGATCACCAAAGTACAGCATTAATTGTCTAAGCTTGGATTGGGCGTCGTTAGCTCTAAACAAAAACAAAACCTTCATTTAGTAAAAGATTTACATTTATAATTAATGGCAGTGCTTAGCATAGTGATGAATATTTTAAAACTATACAGTTTGAAATCTATATTTATTTTCATTATGGTTTTTTTAACGAATGCTTACACTTAAGAATAACCAACCTACAACGGGAGAAAAAAAACAAAAATTTAAAAGAAATGCCTGAATATCGTACAAAAAACCAAATATTTGTTTAATAATACATTTTTTTATTAATCATAACTGTTTAATCAGATATAATAAATATATGTTGCGGTATCTTGTGACAGAAATATTCGACACATTTATTTTCGAATAAAAATTCACATAATTTAGTAAATTCGTCTAGCCCCCATTTTTCAAAGTCTTTCATATTCTTTTTGGCTTATAATTTGCTGTCACATTGTGATACGCTATTGAGACGCTTCTTTTGCTTTGGGTCACAAAGGTATTACATGACGAAAGTTGTGCAATTTTGAGGTCATCGAAGTCTGCGTATTTTGCAAGTACTTATTAGAGGTCTTTGGGTCATGCTTACACTCACAGTTATATGTTCGTGTACTTATTACGATACACAAATATATATTTCATTTATGTGTCTAGATAAATAACTTATCCTACCTACTTTAAGGAGATACAGTTAAATATTGCAATTGATATAATCTAATGAATATATATTTTTTAATTTTATCATCTTGGAAAAAACATTTACTTTTGATTTCAATGTCGCCATAACCTATGCACAATTTGTTATAAACTTCATGTGTATTTTAAAAGTTTGTTTTTTTGATTTACGATTTCTTCTGATTACGTAAATTATTCTTAATTCTACCCACTTCTATCATTCTAAGAATATATAAATGTTTTAAAAACTTACAATAGAATAACATTTACGTTTTCAAATGCCAAGATTTTGAAATTTTTACAAAAAAGTGATTTTTAGATTTTTGATCAAAATAAAATAAAAATATTAATACAGTCTTACACTTTCACAAAATTTATTTAATAAATAAAGAATGCTTTTATTTGTCCCAATAATATTTGAAAATACCAATAAAGAAGAAACCAGTCTTTATTTAAAAATAAGTATAATGAAAATATTTAATTTATTCAAGTTTTTTTCTGAGATGACTTTGGTCAAGGAAAATTTATATATGCTCGTATTAAAAAACATAAGCTTTCCATTGTTTTATTTTAGCCTTTCCGTAAATAAAAAAAAATCTATACGAATTAAAATATTTTTAAATATTCCATTTTCGGTATTAGTATATTATATACGACAATTCAAGTTACATTATATTGAGAAACAAATAAATCGTGCGACTAGTTAAGATACACTATGTGAAGACATTCTGAAAGAAAACGGCAGCGCCTTTCAGAACTAGAATACGTTAATTTTTTAATAATATCAGAATTATTTAGTAACGAATGCTTACGAAAAACACATCCCATTGGTATGAATATAAAATTTTGCTACGGATAAAGCACTAGAAAATTTCCCCAATAAGATGTATTTATCTATACGTTTTAAATAATAAAATATATAACGGTCGTTAGCGATAAGAGTATATGAAGAAATATAATCAGCTTTAAAGTATACCGGATTATTATTTAAACTGTCTCTTAATTATTTACTTAACGGTCATAAAATTATGAAATTTGGTATAGCCATCGATGAAATTTGAAATTCATAATGATTTTGTAAGATTTGACACTGACTCAATTATTTAAGTAAAACATACTTCGTCGATATATCTTATGATAAAATACATAAATTATAAATTATAATTTATTTTTTACTTTTATATATTATTAAAAAACTATATTTTCTCAAATGATTTCATTCAGATATTTTTACTATGGTATTTTATAGTGACTCCAAATAGTGATAAATCTTAAAACAGACATTTATCTTTACATTATAATTTATGTATTTACACTGCAACGACTAATATCACGTGATCAATTTCAAATTGAGGTTAAAAAGTGTTGTAGTCTAAATGAACATTATGTTCATCACCTTCGTTTATAATAAATACTTTATGGTCAATTCATCAAAAATATTTAGTATTTTTGTAATAATATTAAGTTATTGAACACATTTACATAAATTCTTTAAAAAAAACTTATATATTGTTATGTGTAAATGATTTTTTTTAATTTCGTAATATAGTTTCTATAAATACATGAAAAGGTGCGTTTTTTTCACTAAACTTATTTTATTTATACTCATAATTTAAGCATAAAAATCTATAAAGTTTTTAAAATATTTTTCCACATACTATACGAGTATCATATGTTCGATAAGATAATAAATCTTCATCTATATTTCTTTGAAGGATAACACATAAAAAAGTCCGTGTTGTCCTTTTAATATTAAAAGTCTTAATCAATTTCTCTTTATTGTCTCATAATAATTAAAAAGTGAAAACATGCATATGCAAATCATATTACATTAAAAAATAAACGTGTCGAAAA
The DNA here is from genome assembly GCA_036584705.1 of Rhyacophila sp. 25_7. Classification (NCBI taxonomy): domain Eukaryota; kingdom Metazoa; phylum Arthropoda; class Insecta; order Trichoptera; family Rhyacophilidae; genus Rhyacophila; species Rhyacophila sp. 25_7. Next base: position 17,545 of record JAPMAE010000035.1, on the reverse strand, counting down.
AAATCATCACGATTCCAATGCCGAAATTCTCGTTGTAAATACCCAGATCAATAAACTCGACAAATGCATTTAATTTTAGTTGGCAAATTCTCAGTAGCAGAGGAAAAATGTTTGGTAAAATTAATCTCAGTTGTTGATAGAGTTCTATAAAAGACTTGAAAAAATATTTTCTGTAATGCATAATAAAATAATTCTAGAAATTAACATGAATGAATGTTTACACACAAAAATTAAGAATAATACAACGAGGCATTGAATAACATAAGAATAAAAAAGTATGCACAAAATTAAAAAAATGTATTAATGGTACTATTATATACGTAAAAAAGCTTAAATTCGTTAATAAAATTTGTTAGCAGTATCAGATCAGAGAACTTTTCATCTAGTAAAACCTTAATAATACTATAATATTTTTCTATGTTTTTCTGTCTCAATATTCTTTGATATGTAACTGTTGTATATAATATTTAATATGAATAATAGAATGTCATCGAGCGTTAAAATTAATAGACGGCAATTTTTGTCATGGGCAAGTTGGCATGATGGTCGGATTGATAGAATCTGAATCTTTTTGACATACTGACTTATGACTATTCTCACGCCTATATATTAGTAATATGTATAATCAATAAAATATATAGTATTTTAATCACAGAAGTGGCCTTTAGCTTGTCATCTTATTGGGTTTCTAAACCAATAACAGTATCAATGTTTCACAATTGTGTATCAATGACTAATCTAAAATATATTAACACAGCTATGTAATATAATTTTTTTATTTTAATGTTAATAAAAATATGTGACTATATAAAATATGGGTTATATTTGTTGTTTAATATATTTTTTTTTTAGTTAAAATATTTTATTTTATAATACAAATAATAAAAATTGTATTAATTAAGAATCTTCTCACGTAATGGTATAAGTTGATTTGAGTGAAATAAAAATGAGTTTTTATGCATATTCAAAATTTTTGCATCCTCAAAACTAAAATAAAATCCAAATAGATATTTTGTGAAGCTTTTAAATATTTTTGCTAATACAAACCTTTATTGATTTTAAATATACTATTTTTGATTGACCGGTTAAATTTTCAATCTATAAATAATTCATAGGATTTTGGTTTTTGCGATCATTTACAATAATTATAAAAGAATATTATTTTCATCACTTTTAGAGAGTACGTTACAAAACCGAATTTTATGAAATGGACGAAAATAAAACAGTTTGCCAATCTACTGTATTATGATATTTTAATAATAATGTTTAAAAAATTAACTCTTCGAAAAATTGAGGATACAATAATATTATTTTGTGATTCAAAGTAAATCAAATTTATTTAGTCCTTGGGTATGATTGATTTTGTAAAATACTTTCAAGAAGCGATGTTAACATTATGTAAATAATAAAACATGTTACACTTCATAAATAAGTTTTATTTTCATTTCAACAATTTTTTATATTTTTAGGAAAATTTATTTCTCTCAGCAAACGATAAATTATTGACAAACAAAGTAAATTAACATATTTTATAATACATTATAAATTGTCGCATGATCATAATAAAATCATATATATATATATATATATATAT
>JAPMAE010000034.1:29194-40372 GCA_036584705.1 Rhyacophila sp. 25_7 | reverse complement strand
AAATTGTTCGCGGAGCTCAGCATTAGTACGGATGCGAAATCCTTGGTTTTCTTTGTTTAAATGAGAGATAATTATATATTTATTAAGAACATAACTATAATCAAGCATATAATTATATTATATAGCTATATTTATAATTATATATAGCTCAATATTTATAATATACCATATAATTTACTCTCACTCACATATTGCAAAACAATATTTTATGCGATATTCAATGTAAAATATTTATACAATATTTATACAATAAATATCAATATACATATTATAAACTTAATTTCAGACCATTATACGAGTATATAATAATTATACATTTTATAAAAAACCGATTACTTTTAATAATCAAAATTTCATCGTCAAAGGCATTCTAATCGAAGTAATTCAATATAAAACCTAGAAAGAAAATATACAAATAAGAAAAAAATTCCATATTCTTTTATTTCAGATTACATTCGTTGTATTATTTATAGAGATAATAATGTTGTTTATGTTTATATACAGCTCACGTTAACTTTTCGTCGTCAGTTAAAAATGTTGTAACAAATAAAATTGTTCTTTTTTATTTATTAAAATATATAAATATTTGTAGAACAATGTATAAAAACTCTATAATGGTTTCAATAAAATTGATTTTCACCAAGAACTGATCGTAGAGAAAATTAATAATATCAGTCATGATCTTAAAATCTATAAGTCATTTGAATTCACACTTGTATTTTCAAATAGTTTAACTTGCGATGAAAAAATACACAAAAAATGCGCAAAAAATAACAAATATTTTTAATAGATACTCATTTATAAATTAAAGATTTGTCCACACACATTTACTGTTTTTAGATTATCAAACCATTGCAATACAGTTATGTTCAAGTTTTGTATTTTTTATTGTTTTATTGTTTTATTTACAGCCAATCCTTAGCAGAAAGCATCAATATTAAAAAAATATTTTTGATTTAGTTATTTTCACAAAATGCCCTTTTAAATTGTTCCAATATTATTAACTGAATTGAAACTGAAATTTCTTCAATAAAACTGTGTTATTATTTAAATATACTATTGTTTATAGTATCAATATATTTGTTTAATTACTTTTTAGAAACAAATTCATATCAGTACCAATTTAGCTGTGTTTACCATAAAACAATCAAATTTCTTAAGTTCGTTAAAACTTATACAAAATTTTACTGTGTTATATAAACATGTACTTATATTAGCTCTTCATTTATCAGATTATTTATAATGAATTTATATAGAAACCATACAGCTTTAATATTATAGAACGCATTTTTCAAATTCTTATAAAATGTAGGTAGATATGTAGTGACACACGGAGCATGCACGCATTACAGATATAGTTAAGTGAAACGAAGCGATCTTTCCTCATCACTGCGTCATTTCTTATATCATAAATGTTCCGTACTCGATAACGTAAGCTTTTTTCCAGAGCTTAAAAAGGACTAAAATAGGTTATCTTAAACACCGTTTCCAAAATATAGCCCTGTTAAGAGTTTAGAGGGGAATGTTAAATATGGAATATCTCAAAAGCAGGGTATTGTTATTGTGCGAATAAATATGTGAACGGACTGAGAAATAAGTGATATTTCTATAACCAAACAAGAAAGAAAAAAAATATATCAATCATCAATGACAGCAAAAAATTTAAAACCTTTTTAATAGGCTCAATAATCAATTGAAATGCTTCATTGGAGATATTTTATTTTGTTACAAGACCAAAAATATCGTCAGCAAATCGGATCTTATATATATATTCTAAATATATAGTCGCCTTCGTTAGACTAGTATTTATTACAAATAATAGCAATTGCCAAACAATCATTATCGTATCAAATACGCCGTGAAAATATGGGTTATTTATCACTATAACAAAAAAAATCATTAAAATAATGATTTAAAAATATATATATATAATATCTAGTTACTTCAAGTCTGAAATTATTTGTGAAGTAATAAAGATTATTGTTTCTAAAATATTGTTCGTAATATAAAATAAAAAGTAAATGGATTGAAAGGATTGAATGTTGACTTTATCAAAAAATATGCAGTTGGTACACAAACTGTTTACAATATAATTAAACAAGAAAAAAAGTTAGGAGGCTTTGCAAAAGATTGCGATCCTTTCAAAAATAAATTATAAAAAATTCACCATGCGAAAATTTAAATTCAGCCATGTTTAAATGGTTCAATCAAAGACCTACATTGGATTTAAAATATAATGATATTAAAAAATCGTTCAAATTCTTATGAAAAAAGTACTTTAAGTAGCTCATTGGACATATTATCGAGCCCGAGCGTTACGGTTTTGCTTTTTATTTTATTTTTTTAAAAGCTTGTTTTTATTGGTATTTGTAAAATATAAATATTTAAAATATCTGACGTTTTTTTTCATTTCAAAGCGGAAAAAGTAGTTAAATTATTGTTATAATACTAAATATTATATAATAAATTTGTACCTTTTGACATGTATAATGAGTTATATATTAAAAAATAAATAAAAATTAATAATTGGTCAGGCTATTTATATTTTTCAGTTATCCATAACATCCTTTCTTACCAGTTTTAAGCTACCGGGGGCTTACTGTATTTCTTTTTTTGTAAAAATTGATCTTTATATAATATTTAAAAATATGAATAATGAAAAAAAATATGCCGATATCAAAAAAAATTAATACTGTAATGAATAATTCAGGGGTAATTAAGTATTCAATGGTCAAGTTCTATCACGATTTCATCTCTCCTGCCGTAATATAAAACGTAAGATAATATAAATTAATTATTTTTCTACGAAATCATTACATGAAAAAAAGAAAACCATCTTTCAACGTCTTTATTGATTATTGGCGTGTAAGGGTATAGACGTAATATAAAAAAATATCCATCTTGAAATTATTTAATCAATAGTATTACATATGGCCATGAGCAATAATCATATTTATAGTAGATTATATTCACATATGAAGAGATTTGTTGAAACTCATTGGAAAAATAATAAGACCGTAAATTACTCAAAATCCAATAAATTTACTGACTTTATTGCGATCTCTTTTATTTTATTATATTTTCTTATGACTCTAGTGGAACAATGTGGAAAACAGAATATTGACACTTTCACGTGATGATTTTTTCTACATATTCTATACATTTTTTTACAGTGATCAAATTTGTTCAAGTCATTCATAGGTAGCCCTCTTTTGTAAATCAATAGGGCATTCAATTTACAAACCATGGGTTATATATATATATTCAAGTCCCACAGCTGGCAAAATTTTCACAGGTTTTGTCATGTGCATATAAAACCTGAACATGGACCAAATTGGTCGAAATAACTGAAAATTATGAATATTTTAAGTAAAGCACACGACATGGATATTTGATGTATGTATGCTTTCGTTAGGCCAGTAAAAAGCGCGTATGTCTAGCAAGCGAGTCGCGAGTTCAAGGCTCGTCCGTACTGGTTGCAAAATTTAAAAAATATTTATTCATTTGTATTGTAGCTATGATATGAACCCGAAACTGACTCGAGCCAATAACTGACAATTATTTCTCGTAAAAAAATGTCAAAAATAATCATCGCATTGTGAAGATGTATATACTTACTTCGGACTTTTGGAGCGGATATGTCTAAAAAAAAGTATAAATACAGCATAAGTACAACTTTGAATTGTATTTATCGAAAAAGCTGGTTTTACTTTTTTATGAGTATCTTTAAGAATATAAGTAAAAATGACAGTACATATTTTACGTCACGTTTTTTTAACCATCCCTTAAATTGAAAAAAATGTTAAACCTCTATATACTGTGATTAAGCTGACCACAAAACAGAATATATAGTATAACCGATAAACAAAAAAATACATACGAGTAGTCGTCCAAACTAATTTCCGAGTTACTCTGGATTGTGACGATTTACAATAATCTTAACATAATATGAAGTAATCGTACAAGGATTATACAAAGAATTAATATCAGAACAAAAATATGCAAAAAGTAATAAAACATTTTCTTTCTATAACATGAATATATATACATTTCGTTAGTTAAAAACTGTTTTTGAAAACTAACGCCTTTTTAAGAAAAAATAAAACTTCAATTTATATATACAATTTTTCCATAATATTTCTAAGCAATATTAGAGAAAACATCTTAATTAATTTCAAATCTAGAAGTATTACTCGTAAATATGTTGGATTCAATACTGATTCTACTAATTCTTTGTTAGACGTTAATTGCTAATGCTTGACTTTTAAATATTAAAATGCTTTCCCCCTTTAGATGAGCATTTCAACTGTTCGCGGGTCATTTGTAATTTGAGTATCTCTCAAAATGAACTACGGCAAACGTTAGGTATTCAAGATTGTTTGCCAATCTCTTTTGTTTTTCTGAACGACGTGATACAGCCGACACAAGTCTGACGTAAGCTGCTCTTTCCCTTTTCTTTTTGACAAACGATTTTTGAGTTTTTTGTGTCTGTTCGAGAAATAAATTTACACAAATGAGGGTTATTTATTTTGATTTCATCATTTAAACTGTAATAAATTTAAATGTTGGATTACATCAAGATGTCATAATTATTAGATTTAATTGAGTAAAATAAATTTTATTTGTCACATAACCGGCCATATCTCATTTTCATTTTATGAGTTTAAAGTATTTATCTCAAAATTAGATTTCTATAAAAAGTAACTTCAAACTCTGGAATATGATAAGATAAAAATTATTATTTCTAACATTAACGTAAAATCTCTGCAAATAAAATAAAATATTCCAAAAATACTATAAAAACCAACTTTACCTTTACCTACTACCCTCATTCATACTAATCTTTTGAGAAATCACATTTTTTTGTATATTTATTATGTTTATTGATTGGAAACTATAAAAAGGTATTATTTTTCTTTTAACAGTAACTGCTTAGAAATAAAAAATATCTATCTCCATAATATAAAAATCGTTTTGATAGATATTTTTTTTAGTAATACAGTCAACTCCCATATAAAGTAAAATTGGGACTAGTTTTATTATTTTTTTTATAGATAAACATATATACGAGTATGTACATGCATGTTATTAAACTTGTACGTTTTTAAAAACAAACTACTCCATCGGGGCGACCGCTATTGGGGAAACTGCTGCAAACGCTATAGAAAAACTCTCTATAAGGGGGTACTCTATAGGGGGGTTTACGGTAATTGTCAGTTATTAGCTAAACCAATATGATTCATTTCCTAGTTTCAACTGTAAACAAAGAAACTGTATAATTCTCGCGAGATATAGAATTTGAACCCTATATCCTCCATATGTTCTTGGAAGCATAGGCGCTATTCAATCACCCACGAAGGTCAACAAATAGCTTATAAGCCCGCATAAAAAAAAGAAAAAGATGAATATCATTTTTTTTTCATATTTAATTATATCGCCCTCGTTAGGCTAGTGGACAGCGCTTATGCCTAGCAAGCGGGGGTCATAAGTTCAGGGCCCGGGCTGATTGCAAGATTACAAATGTTTATTCATGTTATTGTAGCCAGAACACGAATTCAAAACAGTTGCGTTAAAATTTGAGAATTATTACTCGTAAAAAACTGTCAAAACAATCTTTACTGTGTGGAGATCCATATATTTCGTTTTGCAGCGAATATGGTTAAATGAAATATATCAAATATTTTTGTTTTATTTCTTAATTGTTCATAATAGTTATAAGCATATTTAATAATTATATCATAAAAAATTAAATTAAATTATGAGATATCTTAAAATATTTGTTCATACGTTTTTTTCTCGTTTCAAATTGTTGAAATTATTTTAAATTTTTGGCTGAAAGTTGCCTCGTAGTTTCATTTTTCAGGTAGTATGCTATTAGGTAACATATATGTGTGTGGTAATATGTATAGATAAAGAAAAATACTCAATGATTAATAGTGATTCCATTTATATGTATATTAAAGTAAACAAGATTTTTTCAGAAAAGAGTATAAGAGAGTTTTTAATTTGTAGATGATGATGATAGTTTTTTTCTCAAAGACTTATTTTTAGTTTTAGAACCCCAAAGTATCTATAAACATGCAAGTAGAGTAGCGCAAGGTGCATAAAAATACGACATTATTTATTGAAGAAGCTTTAAATGAGACCATTAGTATTATTGATGACTATGTGAGATGCTACCATAAAGCTTTTGCAAAGCATTTATCTCAATTTGACGGAGTCTAGTGTTGCCATCGTAAAAATATTGCTGTATTCATTTTTCATTTCTATATATAAGTTAGACACCCATAAATATGAGTATAACAACGATATACTAACAAACATATACAGATATTCGTTGTATTGTAGCGTCTAACAATTAGATACACCGAAATAAGTTTTTAAATATGTACAATAAAATACCATTTATACGAGGGCTTTCTGGAATGTAAATTGTGTGACTATTAAACAAAAACAAAACGTATATAAACAATTTATTTATTGAATTGTCAAGTATAAACATTAAATATTTTTTCACGTAATTTTCACTATTGTTTAGACATTTTTCGAAACGGGGCACAAGTTTTTGTACGCCTTCATTATGATGATCTATGGAACGTTCCTACTTGTAACGCAAAGCACGTAGTGTCAGCAATTTTTTACATTGTTGTCGCTGTAGAACTGCTGTTGGCTGACCAGGTTTGAAGGACTCATCACTGACCAGTCAGTATTCACAACCGGGATTATGCGTGCCTGACCTTTCACGAAAGCAATGTTTTTTCCCCACATTTTGATTTTAAACCTGCTCGTAAGGAGTCACATGAGACGGTATCATAATGCACAGTATGCTAAAAGAAAGAATTTTAGAATGAGAAAAGAATGAATAGTAGTCTGCCTCGTCATTCAGTCCCTGGTAGCATGAGGTGCCCTATGCACCCCGTAGTGCTGACGACTCAGTCGGCCTGGCTACCCAACCTCCTGACCGACGAGTCATTTTAGGAGTCTGCGCAAAATTGCTCCCCGTAAGTTGCTGCAAATTTACTAAAGGTCTTAAAGTTGGCCTCGGTAGAGACAATGTCCGCGTGCCCTATAGGACTCGTGTAAGAACGGATTCTGATGATCAGCTCCGTACGCGATGAATGCATAAGCGGGCACTCCGACAAGACATGTTCAGCAGTCTGGTAGTCGTGACCACATTTACAATTTGGCCTATCTACTAGCTTGCCAAGTTCAAAAAGCTTGGCCGTAAATTTGCCATGGCCAGTCAAAAATTGACTGATATAATGAATAGGTGTGAGTCTTTTCATCTCGTACCTCCATTTCACAACTGTGAAGAACAGGTGCGTTTGTTGTCTAGAGTCGGATGCCGTCCATTTCTTCTGTCAGATAGAAAGGGTGGTCTCAATGGCTAGTTTGCTGACCACCAAGAAACAAATAGAAATCATTCGATTATAGGTCTCGACTATAAGATGGATGGCTAAACTGCACCCAGCCAAAATCCTCTCAGAGCCCGTTGTGTCACATGAACGTGGACAGGTATTTTTATGAATGAACATGGCGAATATGGATTTATTTGGGTTTTGTCTTTGTTGCCGATGAAATGTGTCTCCACTCCATTAATTGTCTTTTTTTTACCTGAAATAACAGTTTAAAGTTTACACTTGACAATGAAAAATAAAATGTTAATATTGTTTTTGTTTAATAGCCAAACGAAACTTACTTCTGGATAACCTTCATATTATGTATTAAGGTTAATAGTTTTCAAAATTAGAGGTTTATTGATAATGACAATACTATTCAGAACAAGACAGAATTATTCCACCCGAAATATGGCGATAATGGTCTATGGCTCATGTATTTATATCACTCTTAATTTAATGCCATAGTCAATCATGTGATTATAATAGATTTTATTTCTCTTATTTATTTGGATTGATCCTATTGTATTATTTGTTAATCTCATAGGTGAGTGTATAACACACCCGACTTATGAGTCGAGTGTTTAGTATTGAAATACTGCACCTGGTGAAAATTGAAAAAGTTTTTTATGGTAAACACAGTCTTAATTGCTTAAGATGGTAACTTACTAGTATTACTCGTAAAAAAATTTCAAAACAATCTTCAAATTGTAGAAATCTATATGCTTTGTTTCGAATCAGATATGGTTAAGAAAATGTGGTGCACAGTTAACGTGATGAAGAAAAAAACATATAGTTACATGGTTTCGATGCAATCACAGTCAAAGTACTTAGCATAGCGTTAGATAATATTCTTATATGATTTAAATGATAACTTAAGCTAAGTTTGACTCAATGAGATGATGCTAACAAATGTAATAAGTTAAAAGACCTACTTGTACTGAACTCAGATAGAAAAGTTACAGTCCGTCTTGAGTCATTTAGGAAATATTTACTAGATTTCCATCCTGTCGTACAAAAAATTATTATCCTTCGTACATGAACCATTTTCTTTATTTGTATAAATTATTATATATAAATTTGTTCACATTAATTTAGCGGTATCAATATGTGATACTTCGACATAACGAAATATAATTATTAATATATTTATTACAATTAAAATCGTGTTTTAAATATACAAAACATATTTTCAATTCTATACAGTAGTGGTATGTTTTGAAGATATAAAAATTTTGATGTGCCAACTTTGAGCCATCCATTCATAACTTTTTCGTTAAATGTATTTTGAAACTTCATTCATCTCCCCGAGTACGTTGCAGTAAAGAGTAATGTGAATTTCTTCACATTGCATTAGAAATATGTTTCATAAGCTGTAAGAACAAACGAAATAGTCTGCGATGCACGCCAGAAAATAACTACGTGGGTCTATTTATACCTGTCTTTCTCCATACTCTATTATACATTATCAATTATTTTCATTATACTCTTGTAACTGGAATTGAATATAATTCTTACATAATGAAGTATTGATATTTTTACATATTTAAATACTTAAATATTACATTTATTTGTAAACGTTCAGTTTTTGTAAATTAATATTTAATAATAATAAAACTATGTTAAAGCGACATCATGGAAAACATTATTGTCGGCCAAAAATCATTTTTTCATTTTGACCGGGAACCATGTGTCTCGATAATAAAATATTCTTATAATAATATAAAATTCACGAATAACTAATAGTTTTAATTTAAAACAAAAATTAAACATCTTTATTCAAAAACATCAAAATAAATAAAAGAAAATCACGTAATAATTAATAATAAATATTTATTATTAAATTCGTGTATATTTTTAAATACTTTTATTTTTTTATCAAGCAAACGCACGTATCTTATTTTAGTTAAAAAATAAATAATTCTTCCGGAATGGAATATAAAATAGTGAAAAATGTAAATGTAAATTTTTGATTGTTTCGTCCTCGAATAAAATATATTATAATTAACAGTACTGAACTTCCGCACTCTGTTCAGATTGCGTGTTCTTTTGTCGATTATTGGTTGCGTTGATTACTAATTTCGTCTGTGAAGCCTTTATTTTGCCCATGTTTCGTCATTATCTGCAACATAATTGTCAGCCAGAAGCTCAATATTACATGATTACCATGTACATCGCATGATTTTTTCCCCTTGCGGATTGTCCATAAGCTACGTAACGCTCCTGAGGAGAAGGAATGTGTGACCACCAACGTCTACATGGTATTACAAGGGGGAGGGTGGGTTAATTTCTTTTGTTACGTAATACTTTTCCTTTACAAAAAGTAGATAGGCATTGATTTTGATTTTTTTTCTATTTAATATGGAAACTTATGTAATCTTTAAGATCGGTAGGGAATCAAGGTAAAAATCTACATGGTGTTACATGGAGGAGGGTAAAATATGTAAAAAAACGTTACATGGTTTGTAGACGACCCTTACGATGCTGACGAATGTTTTGCATCCAAAAAAACTTTAAACAAATAAAAAGGCATACAAATTGCGTTTCTGAATACTGGAAGTATAAACCATTACAATCCAAAATGGAGCATATGAATTGATACAATGTAAAGATTGCTTTAACATTTTTTTCTATTAGTTATCAGCTGAATAAATTTGATCATAGTGCTGGTTTTAAATGTGCTATTTTTGCCAGCTACGAAATTTTAATTTGCCATTCTCGATTCGTAAGTCAAATGCACTATTTACTCACTTACAAAGTTGATGTATACGACTAAAACTATATACCATATAACATACGAAAGATTGGATACGTGGTCAGATTTTTCATATTTCTTACCACAAGTTGCAATATTAACATATTTACTTCGTTTGCTTCAAACCTAATATTTAGGAAGTTTTACATTATTTTAGTACTCGTATTTCTTTTGTCGTAAAAAACTATTGAGAATTGAGAAACATGATCATGCAAATACTGATTAAAGTAGATACACAACGAGGTTTGTTTAAAATATATTATTTTTTAAAGTATCAAGTAAATACAATAGTTTCATAATTTAAGTCAACCATTATATTATGGTACAAAAAAATCGTATTATTATTGACAAACGATGACAAAAAAATTACATGCATGTACCCAAAACCTGCATAACACGTTTAACTGCATTGCTATTAAAAGGAAAATCATCTTCACGTACGATCTTAAAACGTATTTTCCTTTTGTGACGATAAAGCAACTACTTTCTAGGTAGTAGAAGTTGCTACGACTTGCTAGTATATTCTACATTTACTACCACTAGTGTCTGATTCATATAATGATTCCACCCATGACTTAAAATATTTACTCAATCGATTACATGTACTTATTTAACGATGTCACAATATTTAAAGTTTCTGTATTAAACAGATATAATACGTACAAAATAAACCTTTTGCCACACTCTTCTTTTAAATAACCTAATCAATTTTATTATCTGATCTTATTACTGAATGATTAACAACAATATTGCTCGATGTGTCCGTATTGCATTTCACTATTATTTTGTTTATTTTCTCACAAACAAACCAGTGACATATTTGTAGCGACCGTTATAGAAGAAGTGTTTGTATTTTTGTTTTGATAACTTCTATTGCATATTCATCGCTCTTAATTGGCTTGTGAAGTGTCCGTTATAAATCAACCAAAATTTTTCCTTACATAGATATTTTTAGGCGTCAAAATATATTACCAAATTATAATACTTAACATTTGCTATTTTATAGTTATTTATATATATATATAT
>JAPMAE010000032.1:26446-40662 GCA_036584705.1 Rhyacophila sp. 25_7 | reverse complement strand
TTTCAAACGAATAAAAAATTTCGATGATATCTCACACACGCATTGTTTTATTTAAATTTAAGGATAGGAAGCACTTAAAGAAGGACCTATATATACGTTTGCGATTAAGTGATGAAGAGATAGATATCTTTAACAGTAAATTATTATAGTTGCAATATGATAATACTCGTAATGGGTAATTGTATGGTTATTACGAAGTTTAAATGTTATCATTAGAGACAAATTTCGATTTTGTATTTGTTCTATCATTTCCAGTTCAACACTTAAATATTGTTCAATAAGTGATTTTAAGATTTATGCGCCGTCAATTAAAAATAAATTAATACATATTATTTTCATTATATATTCCCTCTACTTGCCTTTAATTAACAATATGCGTACGAATCATTCTAAAATTTTAATAGTATTAAATAGGTTTTATCGAATAAAATTATTCGATTAACTATCTAATTGTTAATTCATTTAGAGGTCAAGTTAACTATTATTTTTCTGACATTAAGAAGTAAATACTACCGAATATGTTTAGCTCTAATAAAACAGTGCCTCAACAACAATCATTATCAATATTAAATAGAAATACCGTTCAATAAATTATTGAATAAAATAGAGCTTTGAAAAGTTCGTGACACAGAGAGAAATAAAATTCAGTTGTCAGATAATATTAAAATCAATAACGTTTCCCATGTATAAAACTATCGAACGCGCTATGATATGTACATTGTCATTGTTTTATTAAGAAAAATTTATAAAAAATAAGTAACCATTTGGACAAACTTGTTATGCATTGATCATATTTACATATGATAGGAAAACATTACCCGACATAGTTTATATGGTAAACAATTTAAACCGATCTAAAATATGGTATGCCTACATCATATACTCCATATTTTGATAGCGTATACGCCATAATTTGCATAAGAATATTGAATTTTAAATATAAATTTTAAATAAATATATATTTTTGACAAAAACAGCGATATACACGCATTATAAAAAATGTAGTCGCCCTCGCAGGTGAGTGGATAGTGCATCCGACTCACAAGCCGAAGGTCACGGGTTCGAGGTCCGTGCTGGTCGCGAAATTTTTCAAATGTTTATTCATTTGTGTTCTAGTTAGGACACAAACCCGAAACGAAACAATTATTACTCGTAAAAAATTATCAAAAACAATATTCACATTGTGGAGATATATATGCTTCGTTTCTGAGCGGATATGGTTGAAAGAAGAAGAAAATATATTTACAAATTGTACTTGAAATATTTGACTTTATTATTGGAATTTACAGCGAGAAACTTTTCTTGTTCTATATATTGTAATATTTTATGTGCCTATCTAAACAACGTCGACATACATAATACCGAAACGTGTTAAAAATAATGACTTAAGCGGACGCATGCAGTAAAATTTTAGCACGTAATACATTGGACAAAAATACTATTTAATGTTATTCTTTAATTTTCATGGTTTATATAAGGAACATATTTACGTATAATGAGCACACTTGGCAGAAATACGAAACATTTCCTCAAATATTTTTAATCGCTTAAATTATATCTCAAGTAACTTATTGATTCGCACCGGTCGGTTGCACGCCGGTCTGTTTGTAGTTTCATCAATTCTGGGAAACAAATTTCTCAGTAAACAGACATATTTGTTATGGACTACATTAAAAACGTTTATGGCAACACGAAAGTAATTTATTTTCAGTTTGATCCCCATTTGTAGCGATTATTTAGCTACATGAAGTATATTTCATTTAAGTACATAATCTCGTAAACGTAAAAGAACACGTAATGTTTCTGGTAGCTTTTATTTCAAATAATACGCGTGTGTCATTACTTTTATGCCCGTATATTTTTAATCTAATAAATTTATCTAGGTATACCATAAAAATTACTATACATATCTATCTGTACCTGAAAGATAAACTACACTATGCCAATTTGGGCAAAATGAGATATCAACATACTCGTAGTGTAGAATATCTTGTGACGAACTTTACAATAATATCCCCAATTATATTGAAATCTTACTAGAAAATAGTATAACGGAAGAAATATTATACTGTTATATTTTATATTATCCGAGTGAAGCAACATCAAAATGACTTTGAACGGCCACAGTGAAAAGTACCATTTTTGGCATAGTGTAGTTTTCCTCCCAAATACAGATATGTATTCAGTATTTTCCTTGATTTTTGCCTCTTTTGTAAGTTTTGTTTAAGGAAAACTCCGTGAATTATAACGTAATAAAATAAATAGTATACATACTTATTAAGTAGATATTTAAAATTAATGTCGGAAATTGTACCGTATAAAAGCATATTTTTATAGAAGCGCCATATACCACATATAAAAACATTGTTTGATTATGTATATTAGGTAATTTTTATTCACAGTAGATCAGTAGACGGTAAATCTGCTGACTATGGAATAAAAATAATACCGAATTTTTCATGAGCATTTGAAACTATGGCATGCACTAAAGCTAATAATAATTAACAAAAAAATTTGTTTGTAAAAGATTTTCAAAATAAATATTCACATTAAAGACCTTTAGGTTTTGGGAAAGTATAGTTCAGAGTAATAAATATTTATAGTATTCACAATTTTCGTAAATAAATTTCTATATTATTTGTATATTATTATAAAAAAAAATGTCAACTTAAGCATTGTCTACTAATTAACTAGTTGTTATTTTTGTAAACTCTTGTCGTTTAATTACAAATATTATTAAATATATAAAATTGATCTACTTTATAATAGAATTAATTAAAATATTTATAATAAAACGTCATGAATTACTTGATTCGATTCTCTTAATGTTATTTCTCAATTCGCACAATACACATAAACAGAAAACTAAGTATTTACGCAAGAGTTCGGTTAATAGTGTGCGGTGTAGTTTTGGCAACCTGTCGAGTGGGTTTTCAAAGTGTTTTCGCTCAAAGCTCATCACGAGTTGTTTGTACAGCAGCGAGTTCCTTTCATGCAGGTAAATATACAGCCCACTTTGTTTTGTGATTGCAGGTTCCTGATGGTGTTCATGTGCCTAGCGCTGAGTGTCTTCTCTACCATCCACGAGTACGAGGACATTGCGGGAAATATTTTATTTTATATGGAAATGGTTGTGGTTGTTTGGTTCGCCATAGAATTTGTTTTAAGGTAAGTCTTTGATAACATTAAAAGCATTTATATGTTTTGATTAGTTGGCAGATTAGTTTTAATTTTTTTTTTTAAATAAATTTGTTTTTTTTTGTGTATAAACATGCATCCTCTAAATTGCACCACCAATTGATTCCGTAAAAATTGTGCACTATTTGATATTAATCAATGTTTATAAAAAAGAAAATATTTTGAAACCCTTCAAAATACTACCTAAAATTAGTAAAACGTCTTTATTGTAATTTTATGAAAAATAGAACAAAATTATATAATTATCTACATTGGCAATAAAAGTTTATTGAAAAAAATATATAGATACTTTAATTTATAAAAACATAAATTAAAAAAGAGGTTGAATGCATACTTATGATTAGCACATTAAAATATTAAAAAAAACAAAACGAATGAAATAATAACAAAACACATTGATCGCGCTGTATACAAGAAGTTAACAGGTTAATTTAGAGTTTGACTTTTTAACTCTTTGTAAAATATTTAAAAATAGTAATTTGCATAGGCTTTTTTTGTTATTTTTCTCGTAATATTTGTTTGTAAGGAGATGAAGTATTTTTAATGTTCCTACGAGTCTTCATGGCACAATCAATATTTGAATCTGTAGCCATGATTTTTTTAAACATACGTATGTTGTTGAACATTGAACCAATAAAAAAACGAATAATTTTATTGTATTATAACATGGAAAATTCGTATTTGAATGAAATTTCGATTTAAGCTGATTAAAGTTTGGTACCATTCGCGTAACTAGAGTTTCACGCTATTTGGTAAAAATTTGTCAGGCAATAACACATATTTGAGTAATTGAGAATATTTTAAATGTATCAAGTGATATAAGCATACATTTTTTTTGCAATACTGAACCATTTAAAATATCTAATTATCCATACGGATAAATTATGGCTTGAGGTGCGCATCATATAATCTAAATATGTAGTAATCAAAAATCGTATAACATCTAGAATATTAAACGATGTTTATAGTTTATTATATGTAATATGTTCATTTCAACGCACAATTAACAAACTGTACTTCAATAACAGGTGTAAAAAAATGTTTGACGAATACATACAGGCAATATTTGCGTACCGTTCTCACATTTCAAATACTAAAAAAACACGTATTTTGAAATATTATAGTTAAACGTAGATTATATAATCTGATTCTAACTGTTGGTTTGATTAAAACTGCAATAACATCAAAGTAATAGACACTCGATGATTTGAGTGTTAGTCGTTTAATACAATTATGGATTATTCACATGAGAGATACGGTCACCGAATACTAAGGTGTTGATTATTGACTTGCCACGTATGCGAATTCACCTTGAAGCGACACGCCATCAAATTTGATTGTCATACTACAGTTTGTATTGCAGAATCTTAAATCAGAATATTAATAACACTCGATAGTCGCTGATTATAAAGTAGAGCAGGGGTTCCCAATATTTTTGTACTTAGGAGCACATTTTAGAATACCGTTCGGATGGCGTGCACCATTTATTTTTTCAATGTAAATTTACAATTATTTTATTAGTTAATTTTATTAATCGGCGGGTGCCATAGTGCCTGTGTGTATAGGATTGGGAACCGCTGTAGTAGAGTAAACGATTTGATTGTGAACATGATTAATCCTGAAACGTGTTTATAATCCAAAGTTCTCATATATTTAAGGACATTTCTCTAAGAAGAATAATGGACACTCGGACAATTTGTTTCACTAGATAAAAAAACGGGAGTACAAAAGTTCTGTTTTATTTTTATTATTTAAATTTCATTGTGTTGAGGGTGACTGTAAAAAGTGGACGGTTATTGTGTAGGTTGACTTTTACTGTCAATAACTATGAATCATTGCCATTCCTTGGCTCACTGGAATCTTTTTGTGTAACTTCAACACGGATTCTATCCAATGATACTTAGTTTTACCTCCTTTTGAGGATTTAGCGGAAATGTAATGTTGCATTGTTATTAAACGGATCCATCGTTCGTACTACTATACTACTAATATATGCCCTAGATAGACTATGGAAAACGATTATCCATAATCCTACAGCTCATTTTTGTGATCACGTGATGATTGGCGGATACTATTTGTATTGTGACACCTCGCTAATTTATTACGTACATGTTTGTTTAAAAAAATGTTCTCGGTTAGGCTGGCATAGTTATTTGTAGTTATTTTTAATCTGGAGTTTTGTTATACCATAATACAGCTGGAAGTGATTTTTTTTCCAACAAAGAGAGATTAAGAAAACTAACAATGCATTTTTATTTAAGTTGTAGACATAGGGCGATAAAAATATAATTCATACAAAGAAAAAAAACAGAAGTAAGAAGATTGCAATAATAAGTAAAATTATAAAATGTTTCTGATAATTATATTTGGAAACATTTTTAATTGGTTGAGTAATAAAATAATTTAATTCTTATATAGAACAATACAAATTATTACTTAGTTTATTGCATATAATTATTGGTTGACACACTTTTATTTTTTTAATAATGCGGTAGTATTAAGTTATAGTGTATTGACACCTATATTCTAATAAACAATATATAGTCTAATTTTTTTCATATTTTCGAAATTCTAATAATATCGAAACAATAATATTTCAATTTATGCAAATCACTTTACAGTCATTTCAAAGCTAAGTATTATCGGTAATATTATTTTAATGTCAGAGCAGTGTCATTATTTATTGCTGCATATCTCTGATTTATGTTGAGTGAAAGTATTTTTATTAAATACAATATGCATATAGCTTCTGATGTTAACCTTTCTACATCCGAACCTTGTAAAAGATAGTATTTCTACAATACGGTTGATGAATTGTGACATATTCGTGTATAACACAGTTTTGCTAGTTGATAAATAATAACATTTTTTAATCGAAAATGATTCTTTAATATAAAGAAGTTTGAAGTCCAAGAAGGAAATACAAAAATGTATGACTCCTTATCATGAAATACATAAATATTTACACGTTAAAAGCAGTCAATCATTTATTACGCAGTTTTTAAAGGTAAATTCCGAAAATACTCAAGAGTCTTCCGATAATGAAATCCTAGAATCGATCTTGAAAAGGAGTCAAAGAATAGTTTGAAATCAATTCGTAAACGTGTATTTTTTATATTGTCTCATGGAAAACATAAAAGATATCATTGAACTTCGATATATTTATGTATGTATTTGAAGCCTCGTATAACACGGATTTGTAGTATACGACGTTTTTGTGGAATTTAATGATAGTGTTATATGAGGTCCAAGTATATTAAACAAGGTTTCATTATTAATACAAATGTATTTGTGACTAAAACATAAGCAATTTAAAAATGTCAGTACTTTTTTTACGAGCTTGTTACGAACAGAAAGTTTATTTTTTACGAGCTTATCTATTAAATATATATTTGCTAACGATAGTTGGTAAGACTGATGTACTTCATAACTATTTTGTAACAATTTGTTGAATACAGCTCAAAACCAACTAAAAAAGATTTTGATTATGACTTTCTTGGAACATGGCAGTGAATTTTCAACTTTCTCAAGATAGCATGTCAAGCAACATTAAAAAATGTTTTTTTTTCACATAGGAAATTTTGTGAATTTACCATTTGCCGTGGTATATTACTTTAGAATGAAAGTTAAGTTCAATACTGTTCTCGTATTTTATTGTAACGGTGTAAAAAAAAGTTCGAGAAACTTATTTTACGAGAATTATCGATGTTTTGTTGAAAAAAAAACAAGCAATGTGCCTAGTAACACACTAAATAAAAGGCGTTCAATTGATTTTCATATTTTCCACATGCTTTATATTTCACACATGCCATGCTAAACCCGTCAAATAAATTACAAAATCTGCAATTTTTCACTTTTATTATCAGATTTTGCTAGCAAAAATGATTAAAGCTCTGTTGAGAACACTTATAAGCCCATTGAATTTACGGCTTATACAGTAGTGCCTTGCAACTCGACGCTTACTCGCCACCGAAATAATGTCAAATTATAGAATAGTTTTTCTAACATAAGTTTTAAAACTATTTACTTTTGTCTATCTAATTAATAAATCCAGAAAAAATATGACTAGACCCTCTAAATTGTTCCGTCGTGCTAAATTAGAAATTACTACAAACAAAACGCATCCCGTTAAGAATTGACAATTGACAAAAACTATCCCTCTCAACAAGTGGATAGGAAGGAGTTGATTGTAAATGTTATCCTATTTAATATGAAAAATTACGTAATCTTGAAAAGAAGAAAGAAAGTGGGGGTCAACCTGGATATCTACATGGTGCTACATAGAAGAAAGAGGGTAAAAAACGTATCGTAGTTTATCGACGACCCCATTCCATATCACCGCATTCCCATAATTCACCGCAAGCATCTGTTTTCGAATTTCATTAAACAGTTATTATGAGACGTCCTAATGTACCATTATTCACTACCATGAAGCAGCAGCGTCAATATGCAAGCGTTCAAAAGGCAGTATTTAGTTTATATAAATAAATGTTTATAGGTATATATGTGTGGTAGTTCATCTAATGTTAACAAAGTATGTATATGCGCATTATGACATCGACCCGTTACCTGTAGAAGATGGTTATCGGCATTTTGACGATTTTTGATTTTTTAAAATCGAATCCGTTCAAAATTGATATCCGTACAATCCGTACGATATCAAGTTTTCATCAATAGGTACCTTAAGTTTTTAATTTTAAATTTGTTTATTAAGCTCTTATTTGCCAGCTATAATATCAGAACCCATAAACTGTGAATTTTTAAGCAAACATTGAACCTTATATCTCTTTTAAAAGTATTTCGAATGTTTATTCATCATTAATTTATTTTTAATAATAATATTATAGTTATATCTCTGCGTTTTTATCTTTAAAATCATCCAAAATGTTCAAATTTGTTTATCAAACCATATTTTAAGTTGTACAAGTTAACTCGCTTCTGGCACTTAATCGGTTAAACATAACCTTTGATATTGACCATGTTTAGATAAAAGGTAGTAACCCTCACAAAAAAAAATTATATGAGGCACATATAATGATTTTTAGTCAAAGTCACATTAACGCAAACTTGAAGTGCATGATGATTAATAAATTGATATTTAATTTTGCTGATCTGATATTTAAGACAATTATTAAAGGAAAAACATTGAAATTGAAATTTAATGCTTTTTTTCTTTCATTGTTTTTTTTCAAAATCTAAAGATGAGTTTTGATAATAATTCGGCATTTTTTGCTTAATTCCTTTTGACAGAACGTGTATATACGAGTAGTTGTGTACACTGTGATTCTCAAATAAAAACACTTTTCAATATACTGATAGTACACCCTATTATCTAAATAAGGTTGAATTATATAAAAAAAACCTTCTCTTGAAAAATGCCATTTTCACGCTTACGATGTTCTGCCGGTAACGGGTCGATATGTGTGTTGGTCGCAAAATTTTCCAACACAAAATTTAAACGTTCAAAAAAGCAGTTGTACATATTATGTTATGTGATTTAAAGTAAAGTCGGTTGGTCAACGGTTGCGGTGATTTAAAACGTTTAATGGACTTGCATAATGCAAATCACCTGCCGAGACCGCACGGCATAAATTTCCATCTATCTACTCCGCACCGCGCGCCCACTCCATATAAATACATTACGTTTTCAACATTCTTCCCTATTATGTGCACGGACACGATTTATATTTTATAGCATGATAGCGGTTTATTTTGTTTTATATCTGAAACACCACTACTTGCGCTTCGTTTCAAAATGATGTGCTTACCTCAACATAATTGAGATTAATTTGTCGACGTATACAACTTAACTTAGTAGTGTATTATTTTTCGATAAGCATACGTCTAACATATTTGTATGCCTTTAGAAATTAGGGGTCGTCCATAAACTACGTAACGTTTTTCTTACATTTTTTACCTCCCCCCATCCACGCAACACCATGTAGACCGGGGGTTCTTAATCTTATTGCGGTTGTGGGCGCATTTGAGATTTGGGAAAAAAGTAGCGGGCGCACGCCGGATTTTTAAAAAAACAAGATTTAAGTAGTATATATTTATTTATTGTTTTAAATCGAAAAATTATGGTTTATTTACATTCATAAAAAAATGACCATTAATATATATTCAACATAACAAATCACAATTAGTGTAACCTATACTTTTCACTTACTAACATCTAGTTAGGAGTATAAGTTGATAATCTCAATCATAAAAAATCATTAAGATTGGTATTGGGATTACAATAAAAATATTATTAAGAAATAAAATTATGATTAAATAAGGAAATTTTTCGTTACTTTATCAGCAGGAATAGGCTTAAGAAACCCTGATATAGACATTCAGTTTGATCCCCCTCTCTTCCCTCCACTCAAAGTTTACTTAACGTTCCACATTAAATAGGAATGGAATTTACAATCAACTCCTATCCATTTTTTAAGAGGGAAAAGTTTTACGTAACAATAAAAATAATCTCAATCCTCTCCCTTGTAACGCTGTGTATATGTTAGTGGTAACCTCTCCCCCCTCCAAAGCGTTACGTAGTTTATGGATGACAATTTAGTAATGACGAGAAAGAAAGGTTAATTTTTTTATCGTGTGTGAAAGTTTTTATGTAATAATTAATTAAGTACCAAGTGTCGGTTTTATAACATGCATTTGAATTTAATATATCTGTACCTGACAGTCAAACTATATTCTGTCTAAAATGCCACTCATTTACTATGGCTGTTTACAGTCGTTTTAGTGTTGCTTCTCTCGGATAATATATAACATAGTGTAATATTCCTTTCATTATATTCTTTTGTAGTAAGTTTACAACATAATTGAGTATATCACTTAAAAGAGCACCGCAAAATACACTACACTATATCGGTATCTCAATTTTGCCAAATTGATATAGTATAATCTATTTTCCAGGTACAGACAGATACGTACTATTAGTTCAGGATAGGAGTGAGATACTTTTTTGTGTTAGAAGACGGCACGTGTTCATTTAATATCCAAATTCAATGTTCAATACATTTTTCTTCAAATACATTCTTTCAAATGAGATGTTTCTATAATTCTACCGGTAATTACTTAAGTGAATGCGGGTCACAGATTTAATAATGAGGCCACATTGATGAGTTTAAAAGGCTGCAGTCCCCATTTCTAAGTTAGGTTAGGTGACCATAATCATTATCATTTAACTTACTTCTAAAAAAACATTATCTTGGCATTTAAATACAAAACGACAAATAATTATTGAATTGACATTATCTATATAGTTTATTCATACAATTTAAGTCTACCAAAAATTAAAGTACAATTTATGTTTTAAACATAACACAAAGAAATCAATTAACAAAAAAATAATAATGAGAGTTCAAACATAATTTTGTATATACTCATATGTTTAAATTAACAGCATAATTACAAAGCATGTTATAATAATATATATTTAGCTAAATATACTTCTCTATTTTTAAAATCGCAAAAAAGATGCTTACTTTGGGTCCGTGCAAAATCTCAAAATTGTCCCGACTTGAGAAATAAATAGTATAGTTAGTCTCAAGCGCTGTATATAAAATATGAAAGTTTTCAATTATGTTTTTTTTATTTGAACCTTAAATTAAATTGGCATCATATTACAGACTCAAAGAAAAAAAAATATTACTTATTTATATTTGATGTATTTTAAATAAATTGAAATATTGCTTTATATTGATATACTCGTAGTACTAATCCAGGGGTGAGGAATTTACAGTATCCGGGTCCTGTGAGGCACGCGGAAATTGTTTCATTTGGTTCTATCGAGGCGACTGGCAGTTGAGAAAACCGGCGGGAATCATAATTAAATATTTTTAAAAACCTTGATTATAGTAACCAATACAAATAAGTTAAGCATGATGATAAAGAGAATTAAAAATATATATATAGAGTGCCCATTATAAATCAGGCATCACATATGTGAGTAAATAACGGGATAAGAACGTATGCTTCTCGTTAGGTGCCTGTGACCCATTTGTAAAAATGTCATAAAATTCCAAATGTCCTAAGGAGAAAAAGATTCCCATTTTTGTACTAGAAGGTAAATTTGCAAGTAGAAAGATAGATGATTTTGAGCCATTCCCGGCAGACGATTGTAAGCGTAAAAATGTCATTTTACAAGAGGAGGTTTTTATCTAAGGTTCTAATGTTATTTTAATATATACATTTTAAATAAAAAACATGTGTATATCATTTTATAATTTAACCTCTCCAGGAGTAAGTTTTATAATTACGATTGTACTACTGGGTGAAAGTTTTTCCATTAATCTAGCGTTAAATTCTGAATTTTATTAAATGTATTATTAGATATTGTACAATGTTTATTTGATGCATAAATAATATATATATATATATATGAGTATTTTATTGCTTGGTGCTTGGCGTATATATACGCATATACTTTTTCGAATTTTCAGTGGACGCATGTGCGCGTCATACTCCTGGACAGGTTAAGATACGGGTTGATGAAAACTTGATACAGAACTCGTCCTATTGCTACTTACGATCTTCTGCCGGGAATGGGTTGATTTGTCGGCAACTATAAAAGTGATCATTATAATTTTGATTGGTTTTCATAATATATATTATTTTTTCATATCCCTAATGTTTTTTGAATATAACGGTTTTACATTTTAGACAACATTTTATTTCATATTTAATGTCATCATGTATGTGCGTTTTTTAGTCAATTCTTTGTGTGACCATATAATTCAATCGACAATACAGATATGAATGAATAAAACAATGTTTACATATGTCTACAAACTAGCCGACCTTCAAGTACATACGCAAATGTCACATCAAAATAAAGCTTTATCGATTGTTTTATACTTCTCTACGATTAACTTGAACAGCAACGGAACACATTCAGCTATTGACTGACGAGTAATAAATATCTTCTATCTATAATTATTGACTGTAACATAAAAAACTATATTTCCGCTAGATATTATTTGATTCATTATCAGTGTGCCAATGTATATTGTCTCATAGATTTCATATTGTTTAGTTTTTCATCAAATGCCCGACGAAAAAAGTTGTATTAATCCCAAAGAGACTATTGGCAGTAAAATATAGCTTTATACGCTGAAGATTGTATACGCAAACATTGTTATATATTGCATCGAAAATTCTCGCAATACAAAGATCAATAATTGGGTAGGGCCTCAGAGCCCCTTTACATGACAGAAGTTTTTTTTTTTCACAAATTGTTCCCATTTTACACCCCAAATTGCTTCAGGAATAGGCACTCCCGGTTGAAGATTGCAGATAATGTAGCGAATTTATCTTTGAACGGAGAATATATGTTGAACCTTAGTATATAACGATACTTTATACATACGATTATTTGGTATGCGTTTGTTGTTAGTATAATCAAATAATTGATTATAAATTAAATATCGTTCAACAACTAGTACTTACGTCATTGTAATAATAAGCACATGAAGTTTATTATCAAACTTGATTTCGTGACAAAATGAAAATATGATTGTTTTCAAATTTACTATAAAATGTTATTCACTGTCTGATAACTGATCCTCGAGAAAGTATTATAGTGAATATACTTTTATATTATGCAGGAAAATATACTTTGTGTGGATGGATAAGTAATAAATTAGTTATGACAAATTATTGTTAATTACTGCTAACTTAAAAAATGTTGTCATTCATTATATTCGTTTAAAATTTTGCTGTCAATTTATTTAACAGCACATTATTACTGTATCGTATAAAAAGTAATTTTAGTTAAAAATACCACGATTCTAATAAGTGAGAATTATAAAAATTCTTTTCAATGGAAATTTATCCACTTGACTTGTTGGTTGGTTATTTAACTATAATATTAAGTTTACTACTGTATCAAAAACAGAGTAAATATAATCTTATTCTTCTCAAGATGACAACTAGCAATTATAGTGCTAATAATTTTGAATTACCGTATAGCATCACGGATATCTCTGTTGGTTAATATGATGGAATTGGCTAGTGAGAAAATGTGCAAATCATATTAGAGGATACCAAATAGATTATGAAAAATAATACTTTACTCGTACTCGTGCAATAAAGGTTTAACATAATATAGTAGCATATAGTTGACAGGAAATCAATATTCCGTGTTTAATAAAATAAACAGTACTTAATACTTAATATTGTAAATTCATTTGATAGTTCATCAAATATGACGAGGCAGCAAAATTCAACTGAAAATGTACTGTGCAAAAAAAATTCATAAGCAAAATGCAAATCATTCAGCTTTTAAAGTATTAAATATGTATAAATTTAAATGAAGCTAAACATATTCTTTGAATAATTTATGTCGTTCTGCCTATTAAAAGCTAAAAATATGAATTTTCTTTATCAACTCGGTGCTCCATGATTAAATGAATATATTTATTTTACGGCAAAATTTATTGATGTTTCAGACATTGAAATAGTTACCTGGGGAGGATTTTAATTTGTTTTGATGCATGAAAATTATAAATTGAAATATAATATAAAATATTTTAGCAAGTATATTTGAAAATTCAGCGATAAAATTGTATATATGGATTTTTATTTCAGATTATGGTCGTCAGGATGCCGTTCCAGGTATCAGGGCTCCATGGGGAGACTAAAGTTTCTTCGGAGACCATTCTGCATTATAGGTAAGATATTTTATTATTTGCTTGTTAAATAAAGTGATTGTATAAGACCTGAGGTTGTTATGAATATGAAATATTGGGTTATACTTTCATCAGTTTTATTTCCAAACATATGTACATTATGGTTATTTCACTGTGTTTATTGATTAGTGTGATAGTTAAGTAATCAATTTATTTATTTGCATATAACCATAAAAATGAATATATAAAGGTCAAAATGACATTTTTCCTAATCTTTGTGTTTTAAAAATAATTAAAAATATATAATAAATTACATGTATCATCATTATTCTTAATCCACAATGCACCATTTTGACATATTCATTATGTTGAAATCTTAAAACCTAA
>JAPMAE010000032.1:2830-25812 GCA_036584705.1 Rhyacophila sp. 25_7 | reverse complement strand
GATCTCGTAAAAAAAGAAACACAATTGAATTCTCATTTTAAACAGAAAAACGTTTTTATATTCTTTTCAACCAGGTTTCCAAATTTTGTTTTTGAATACCGATGATCAATTTTAGTTATTTTTTAAACCTTTGCAGTAAGTATTAAGTGACTATAAAATAATTAAGGGGTTTAAAATAGTAAACATATCTTATAATTGTCACTTACATTAATTAATTAACTTTAATGAATTATTAAATAAATAAAAAAATAACTAAAATAAAAAAGAAATAATAATATAGTTTTACAAAGCATATATTATGCAACGCCCTACATTTTTTATCCCAGGGTTTTATTTTTATTTATTTATTTCGATCTCTTTCGGTATTTATTTCTACATATAATAGCCATTAGAAATTATAAGTTTAATGCGTTTATAGTATGAAGATATAAGAATAGTATAAAAACAAAATTAAGTTTACAACAAATAATTTACATTTGAGGTGAAAATACATAAAAATTAAAAAGTGAAAAACATAAAATAAATTTATATTCGAGAAAGCCTACTGATCAAGCCTAAGAGATTCCATTATTAAAAATTAATTCAAAGAACAGAATCCGCTCAAACTTAAACTCACTCAAACGGAAGATCGACCCGTGGCCATTATATTGAGCATAGTTATCGCTCTCCGTGTCAAGACAACTACTGGCAGGCTAGTTCTACATTTTGAGATATTCTACATTTTTATTCCAATAGGATGTCTTTTTAATGAGGATAAAATAGAATAATTAGTACATGACAGCTACTTTAGCATTCTGTGTACTTTATTGACCTATCCCTTCCTCAATATGGCATATAATTATTATAGCCTTGCAATAAACATATAAACAATTTATTTAACCAAAAGAACTCTAGAAATTTACTGAATTACTCAATTTAAATTGAACGCAATGTGACATCTCATTTAATTTACCGTGCTTTATCATTTATTTATTTTTTTGCAAAAAGCTGGAAAAGGAAAATATACGAGACTCCGAAGCTTAATTAGATTTTCTATCTCATAGGATTTAAAATATTTCAACCATTGGTACGTCCATGCAGAATATAATATCGGAGCACGTTTATTGATCATATGAATGAGAAATACTTGGGCGGATAGTTTGGACAGCTGATTAGTTAGCTATATACTAGTTAATAAAAATAACTTTCCACCGCATGAAATAAATTATCATAAAATTCTTTCTAGCCTATTGTTGCAGTCATTCTATTGTTCATACAAAGTTAAATCAAATCAAATAATTATTTATACAATATCATATTGATCATTAAGTAAACTATTCAGAAAATAAGTTATAATATATTTTAACGACTAGACAGTGTCGTAATTTTGAAACAAGATTTATTGTTTGTGCTATCAGTTAAAGAAACAAATACTATTCAGTACCTTGATCAAAGAAAATATTTGAGTATCACTTATAATATTTTTACCTCTTTATAAATTTGATATCTGAGCAAAATAGCACATAATGATATGTTGTATGGATGAAAAGATTTGGATACAAAGACCCATGTGAAGCATTTGAAATTCACTCGAGTAGATAACTTCTTGAGAGATTTTCACGCCATTTCAATGTACGTGTCTTGCATATTCAAATGGTATTTTGAAAGTATCATATAAACTTTCAATAAAAATAAAATAAGCCCTATATGATATATAGTAAATAATATATACGTTATAGGACTTTAAACAACAAAAATTTCATCAAAATTAAATTACAATAAGCATAGTTGGAAAAATACACTAATGATTTGCTTTAATTTATACAATATTGTTCATGTTAATGAGGTTAATATATTTTTTTAAATAAATAAATTAATAAAATATATAATACACAAATGCAAACTACTTATCTGCCCGCCAAGTTTGAGATTATTAACGTATATGTACGATAGAAAATTTAGTAATATAATATTTCTTCTATTAATTAATATAAAGTATGTTCTTCTGTTAGAGTATGCACAAATACTATTTTCGTGCTAAAATTAACCTCTCCAAGAGTGAGTTTTTTAATTACGGTTGCACAATTGTGTGAAAGATTTTTCATTAATCTAGGTTTAAATGTTGAATTTTATTAAATGCATGCATTACTATGGTCGTATGATGTTTATTTGATGCATACATAATATATATATGCACGAGTATTTTAATGCTCAGTATCTGACATATACATACGTCTTCAAAGCAAATTTTGAGCAGACGCATATGCGCATCCATACTCCTGAACAAGTTAACAATACTTTTGAACGTTTTTTATTTTTTTGTACATTTTATATTTTCATATTACGTAACACTTAAAGCTTAACGTTGATGTTAATACCGTGGTATAGTTTACTATAAAGTTGTATTATGATAAGCATATTAGAATTTTTTCCAAAATTCACTAGGACCAAGTTAAAATATGCACACCTTTTATGTTGTATTTGGAGAGTCATAAAACGACCGCGAAACCTGGCTGCTAAATATTTAATACTCGTTTTTCATATAAAAAAACCGTACAGCGATATAAAGAAAAAATATACGCAATGCTTCTTGAAATGGACCCTTATTTAACGGGTTTTCGATGTTATGGGAGTTCCCTGCATTTTACACATTTGTTAGGCCCTTAGGTGTGCCCGTTTGCTGTACTTACTTTCTCAATGATATATGTCCCGTAGGAAAATCATAATGTGAAAATTCACGGTATGTATATAAACTCAAATAAAAAACTGAACTTCTTGTTATTTTTTTAACATTTTAACCAAAAGTCTTTATACTAAAAATTGTCTCATTAATATAACACAGTAATTTATCAAAAATAAAATGGTATCACCAAAGTAGGGAAAAACTCTTATATGTTAACTTTTCTCTTAGCTATACCTCTCTCAAAGAAAGCATATAAATCTCTACAATATAAAGTACGATTTGATAATTTTGTTACGAGTAATTTGTCATTTGTTAGCTTAACCAATTTGTTTCATGTCCTAGTTTCAAATACACGTTAAAAAACATGTGCAATTTTTGTCAGCTATAAGATTTGAATCCACAACTCTTGGCTTGTAAGCTGGATGCGCTATCTGCTCATCTACGCGGGCGACTTTAACCGATTAAGCGCCAGAAGCAAGTACTTGCACAACTAAAAACGTAGTTTGCTAGACAAATTTGAATATTTTAGATGATTTTAAATATGAAAACGCAGAGACATGACCATAATATGATCATTAAAAATAAAATCATGGCAAAAAACATTCATTTTACTTGTAAAAAAGATATAAGGTTTAATTTTTCCTTAAAATTTCACAGCTTGCCGTTTTATGACATTGTCTGGCACAAAAAAGGTTAAGTATTCATCAGCTTATTAATAAATTCTAACTGTTTTGATAAGAGGTAAAAAATTAAATTACAGAGATTAATAAAAAACGATATATGCGTGAACAAATATGATGAAATAGGCACCTAATTGGTTGAACGAATAAATAGTTTATCTGTAAGTGATCTTTCCAGATGTAAACATATAATATCTATTTAAAAAAATAGAAGGAAATTATTTATCGTTGAAATAGAATCAGCATACTTATCGGCACCTTAATGGCACACTAAAATATAAATTATTATTATTATTACTACAGAGTGTGATACAATTATTTTTTCTTTAAAGTAAATGCATAGTTTGAGCCTAAAGATTCTTGTAAATATCTTGTTATGTCGGTAAATTGTTTTAATTTTTTTATTCCTACATTTTGATCATACTAAAACGGATCCAAGTTGATTGTTAAAATATGATACGGTGATTTCACACAAACCTCACATCTGCAATCCAAGTATACGACTTGGGATTGTGACTCCCGATTGCAATCTAATCCAGCAGCGAGCGATTCTTTTAAATATTAAGTAAAAACGAACGTTTCGCCGTGTCTGTTCGTTGGAATCGCATATATGTGTGCTGCCAAAACCCGGACCAATCTCCATCTTGCTGAATTATAAATACCAAACCTGGATTGCGAAAATCGTCCCATTTTATTTGAATGCAAAAGAATGGAGAGGAAAATTAAAATATAAATTTGCGATCGTATTTTTGCTTGCCCACGTGCGTTCGCAACAATATAGCGCTCATGCGACTGTGGTTCGCCTTTCGCCTATTCACCCACGAACCCCTTTACAACCGTTTATGCAAATTTATTTTACATGTATTTTGATATTCGTTTTATCGGCCAACATTTTTGTGGTTTTTTAGCGATTTAGAACAACTTGTGCATACATTATTAAAGTGAAATTTGTGTGTTTTAAACTTGTAGCTGTCCATTCAAAGTGAAGGCTTGTTTTTTCTTGTAATATTCATAGGACACTTTGATATTACGTAAACATGATATTATCAACATTTTTTAACTTTCAGGTTTTTATTATGTATATTAAAAAAAGATAAAAGAATTTATATTTTTTTTATTCAAAATATTATCAAATATTTCAATTCAAGGATTAAACACGAATTATTAACAATTTTTATCTATTTTATTATTTTTATATAAAAAATAACCAGTTAATTTGATTTAGATAACCTATCATATAAAGTAAAAAACAACCACGATAATCTTCACTTAACATAACTTTTGCATATAATTTAAGAATATATTTTGTTTTTGCATATGTTTATAAAACATATTTTTTGTCTTCATTGGGTATAGAAATATCTCCTAATATTTATTTACTTTTAAGCCCGTTAATTTAGAGCATATAAGTTTCTATAGTGAATAATGAAATTTGATGATGTAATATTATTAAAATAAAATCTAATTATTAATCACGTGATTTTTTTACCTACGTAACACTACAATGTCAAATGAACTGGCGGCTAATATATGCATTTCGATTATTCTACTTTAATTTTTTCAGTTGTAATTAAATTCATTGTGATATAAGATTAAATACAATTAGTAATAATGATGCTATACAATCAAGAAGTATTAGTTTATACATGACTATATCAGTTATTATATTCCCATAGTTTAAAACGTATACAGTGCTAATAAAATTGCAAGTATTATGACGTACTAAGACATAATGTAATTCTAATATTTTTAAACTAAGTAATCTAAAAAATCAAGTAAACTAACATGTATTTTATAAATGATTGCATTAGGCAGTAGTCGTTGATATTCAAATAAAGTTATAACATGCAGAACTTGTTGGCAAAATCATCATGTGTCCTGATTCCAATGAAAATAGTAACGATTTCAAGTAAGTCTAATTATTTCTGCATAGTGATAGATATATCTAGAAAGTATTTGTCGCATTTGATAAAGATTACGGTTCCTGCAACGTAGTATGTATTTTGAATTCCAGCGAATATATCAGAGTGATTTTAAAAAGCAGCCAAACATGACAATCTGGAGATATCATATTTTTAATAATATATATTCAATCCGAATTCAAGATATATTAAATTATTATTTAAAAGACGAAAAATGTTTTTTTTTATCAGGGTTTTAAAACTAAGCAATTGGCTTTCGAAAATATTTACATCACTAAAACTTTTTTATTATGATTGAGATATTTTTGACTAGTGAAATTAAAAATAAAAAATCAAACACGAAAAAATAACGACTTTTTTAATTTTAATCTGACAAAAAGTTTTTCTTTTCCTTCATCAATATTTGTACATTAAAAAAAAAAGTTGAACCCACAGTAAACCTTTTCAAGTCATAAATTTTTCATGAGTCGAGTATTTTTGCGCCTTTATTGTTCGTTTTTGAGCGATTTTCCTCCGATATTTAAAGCCTTTCCTGTGGTGTTCTTAGCGTTTTCATTTTTTATTTAGCTGACAGCATATTTTACCTATCTTTCTAGTCATTTTTTGCTGTCTAAGTGCAGATATAAGGAAATGAATAGCAAAGATGATGTGTATATATTCCGGCATGTATGAATATAAAACTTTATTTAAAAATGAATATTCTATGTAAAAATGAAAATGTTAAGATAAACAAATAGCTACGCACGAGTACGTATGATATCATTAAAAATACTGTTATTTTTTATTATTTATATATTGATTGTCCAAGACATAGTATTAATTAATTTATCTTATCTAAGTGATAT
The DNA here is from genome assembly GCA_036584705.1 of Rhyacophila sp. 25_7. Lineage (NCBI taxonomy): Eukaryota > Metazoa > Arthropoda > Insecta > Trichoptera > Rhyacophilidae > Rhyacophila > Rhyacophila sp. 25_7. The sequence continues at coordinate 19,703 of JAPMAE010000032.1, read as the reverse complement.
AGATGTAGGCTTAGTTTTCAGATAAAACGCAATAAATTTTAACAAGTTTAATAATAAGAATTTTAAAAACGATTTAAGTATTTTTCTCGCTATTTTCAAATGTTTAGAGAGTTCAACTTGATTTATATTTGAAAATCAGGCATTGTATCTTAAATCGCTAAAGTCTTTTGGATTTTTTTAAATAGCCTACAAAATATTCACTATATTAAAGAAAAAAGCTATATGTAATTTTATACTGTAACATTTACGATAACAGAAACGGTCACTTAGTTACAAAATTACAATATTTTATAGAAATATCATCATCGTTCGTCAAATGTTCAGCATTGAAACGAAAATATAAGATTTTCATCTCAATGCGGAACATTTTTTTTATTGTATGTATTTGCAAATTATTCTTTAGTTATAATTATTGTTGATTTATCTATACCGATTGGATCCAATATAGGATGAATTTTTGAGAGCTTCAAAATTCAAACTCGTAACTCGTGTTTATTAAGCAGATATTGTCTTTTGACTGATTATTATCAGTCGCCCACAATGACGTCAATGACAAACCACTATTTGAATGTTAATGTTATTTTTTCTTGAAATCCCTTTTAACAGCTATTAATATAGCGTTTAATACCCATTTAAGTAAAAATAGTATTCATTTAATATAATTAAAACTATTCCTGTAAAACAGTTGTAAGTTATAGTTAAATTTTAGTTACAATTAAAAACATGAGTGTTGCAATATAGTTAATTGCTTAACTATGAATATCATAAACAAAACATTCTTTCATCAAAGTGAAATTAAATTAACATGCAAGATTTTTTTACATGGGTTGATAAAATAATATGGTCGCAGATAGTCTTAAAAGAAATGCGTTTCTCACGGTTTATAAAATTGACGAACCAGCAGATTTTTTGCTGAAGGAAAAAGGAAAAAAGGGCATGTCATTGGTATATAAAAATTATGTAAATGGTAAATCATATAAAATTTACCATCTTTCTATATAAACGTGTGACGGTCGTTATTCTGAAGGCATTATACATACCCTTCTTGTTACCCGGCTTTCCGCAAATGCGAGGTTACCGCAAAATTCCCTATCCCAAATATCAACCAATTTTACAAGGGTAGATTTTTGGTTAAATACAAACTGTCTACACCACTTGCAAATGAAAAATGTTTTGTTGTTTGTTAGATAATTAATAAAGTAAGCAATGAATGAAATGAAATAATTATTTTGGGAATTATTGTTGTACAAAAGTTTATTAGCTAATCGGTCAAGTTTTGTAATATGTTACATGGGTTATATACTGTTTGTTATTTGTATGACTTCTTGTAATTTCATAAATATGATCGTGTTACTAATATAACTTTATGATTTTTCAAAAAAATTATAACAAAGTATTGATGTTGAATCAAATAAACAAACAGGAATACTTTCATCTAATTATAATATAAGAACAAACAATGAATCGCGGTAAGAACGGTTTTCAACTAAGAATGAATCATCTAATTTAATTAAAAGCTAATATTTTTCAGTTTGATATTGGCTGTGTATTGTTATTTATTATCAGTGGCCAAAAATGAACTATTTGAAATATAAACTTCAGATTTACGTAAGATGATTTTATCAAATATAAATATTTTAGCATATCAATTTTGATACTAAGCAAAAAGAACGTTATATTGTAACTATTTTTATAGTATTATATATAACTTAGCTTAACCAGTAGGGTTTAAACATTTCGCAACTTGCAAATAATTGGACAAATGTCAAATTTGTTTCAATTTGAACCATTGATAGAAATACTCTCATGCACGTACGAGTATATAATTAATTTTCATCTCGTTTTCTGTTTCCGTTTAAGAGTCAATTCTTACAAATACTAGACAAATAAATAATTTATACAGATAATATTTTTTTTCGTTATTAAGCGAATTGAATAAATGACAATACTAGTAATATTATGGAGTATAAGAGTGTATACAAATTGATTTAACCATTTCAGAGTTTTTTAATTACTGTTGCATAATTGGGTGAAAATTGTTTTCATTTTTATTAAATGTATGCAATATTATTCTTGTACACTGTTTACTTGATGCATAAATAATAATATATTGCTTGATGTTTAACGTATATATGTTTATATTCGTTAACTATAGGGGCCTTAATCTATATTATCTAAACTCAATATCCAACTTCAAGTAAAATTTCATTTCAAACTAAATCGATATATGGTACACTTGTGCATGGCATGCAAAGTAGCCCAAGTATATATATATATATATGTATCTACTAAAAATCTGTAAAAAATAAAGTTTTTGTAAACTTAGTAAAAACAATCTGTGTATATTTTAAACAGCTCTCATGTAATAAGTTGAATGTGACGTAGAATTATCTGCATAGTACTACAGTAAAATATATAACTAATATCCACTGTCCGACGATATAGTAATAAAAAATGAGTCATACGCTAACATCTCAATTTGTTGGTGCCTTGAGCCAACGACTTAAGAATCATGTCATGGAATTAAAATGTTTTATTATGTTTATAGTTTTATGTAAATACTCGTAATAGCAGGTACTAATAATTACGGAGAATTATTTTATCTCACATTTTAAAAATCACGTATCCTTACGTAAATGTTGCATGACGGTCTAAAATTTCTAGTTATGCTACTGCTTCAAAGCAAATTTTGAGTAGACGCATATGCGTGTTAATACGTGGACAGGTTAAAAACACTTTTGATAATGAATAAATCCATACTGGCCAATTTAGAAGATCTATAGCGTGACAAATTCGCTCGAGAGATTTGCATAAAATTAAGACTGTATCTATATACCACTTTACATGCGATTTATTCATAGATTAGTTTTGTCGCGAGACCTTAAAATGATTTCTACTTTGTATGTGCGGTTGTGTTGGGTGAGCCATCCGCGGCGGCTTATCTGCATTGCGAGTAGCAAATAGCGATTAGGTCGGCAGCCGAATACCAAATGCCATTAAATTAAAGCGGACGCTTTTCCTTGCATGCAATTATCCGTTCGCTTTGCATTTTATCCCGTCTTCCTTATTTAGTACGGTTTCTCACGATAAACATTCATACGGTGGTCTGGCATGGCGTTCCGCTGATTTTCATTTAAGGCAAAAATTAGTTAATAAACCGTTTGGATTTTTAATAAGGCCGCAAAATATTCACACATTGAATAACAAGTTAAACGTATACATATTGACCGTACTTAGGCAAAAGAGATTAAGCCCCAAACAATAAATTTTACAGGAGGTAACAAAATTGTGGTTTAATGATTTTCAGTCAAAGTCACATTAAAATAAACTTGAAGTGCATGTTGACCAATAAAATAGTATTTTATTTTTATGATCTGATAATTAAAAAAGTTATTAAAAAAAATATATAAAAATTTAGGGTTAATGCTTTTTTCCTTTCCGTACAAACTTAGTAGGCCGCTCTTTTTTCAAAATCTAAAGCTGAATTTCTATAAAATAATTCGGCATTTTCGGCTCAGTTTCTTTTGACATAGGTATATTATTTAATTGTGTACATTCTGATTCACAAATAAAAACAGTTTTCAAAAAACTGAGGGTTAAGTTCTTTTGTCTAAGCAGGGTCGATATTATATAATATTTCATAAAATATTTGAACGGATGTTGATCTATGTGGATAAAAAAAACAATTAATAGAATTTAGTTTTTCCGTGCTAAAAAAGTCAGGCTCGTAGGTGAGTGTATAGCGCATTTTTTTTAGTTTGAATTTCGTAACTGGAAAAAATTGCACAGATTTTTTCATGTGCATTTGGAACCAGGACATATAAGAATTTGTTTGAGAAAATAACTAACAGTTAAAAATCGTTAATAAAAACCTGTCAAAATAATCTTCACATTGTGGAAATCCAAATGTGTCGTTTCGGAGCGGATATTGTTAAAAGAAATAGTTAGATTCATTTTTTTGTTTGCAAATAATTGTAATCCATTTTCGATTTTATACACTATTTTCCATCAAAGTAATACGACAAAATTATATGGTTTTCAAAATAAGTCAAAATTGAGGTTATAAAAATAGAATATTCAGTGAAATTGTGTTCACATTAAATAAAAATAATTTCGATAAAGTACTTTGATTACTAAATATAGTACTAGAGTTGATATGAATAGCTTTTATATTAATTTCTTCATCATTATATTTAACTTAATTGCTGTTTTAAATAGAACAGTCCTATTTTTATAATACAATTTGAAGACAAAAGGGAATATTAATAATATGACTAGTTTGCGTGTTTGTTTGGTTTGGTATTTATATATTATCCACTACTGTATTGTTTGAACGGAACTTTGAACTCTCAAATACGAGACCAACTTAAATCGTTAATGCACTGCGGTAATATTTTGCTAGAATGTCATCAAATTAAAAAAAATGGATATAGTAACAAAACATGTATAAAATATAACTGATAATTTTGTTTGTCAATATTTCCATATTATTTTAATTGCATGAGTACGTATTTATTACCAAAATACTTATTTATGGATCTTATTTTTTTTTTTTAATGCGCAAAGTATTTTTTCGATTACTTAGGTAATAGAAATTTATAATTGAGACGATGTTCGCTTAGGAATTTCTAATAAATTTTAAATTATTTATGCTAGAGATGATGGAAGTTTTATGATAAAATAAATAAAAACAGCAAAAATATCGAACCTTTATAAACTTATAATATTATTTACAATGTTTTTGCAGCTTTCCTCTGCTTTACCAGCCGTTAAATAAAGCTTAACTATTCGGCGCCCACCTAAAACTTTTCATAAAGCTGTGAAAATTTTGCCATCGCCTTATAATAAAGAAAGAGGTTTTTGTTAAGAAGCTGTTCGTGGATATTTATCTTCATAAAAAACAAAATTTTCGTAAACAAAGAATATATTCGTTGTCTATATACATACAAGGATTACAGTGCAAGGATTACATACCAGTATATGCAAATGTTTTAAAATGTTAACCAACATAACTTTTGTTCTTTTGTTTTGTTGTGTAGTATCGTTTCGTATAGTATTATTAATTTAATGTGTCACCATTATATATAAAGATTTCACTTAACCAAATCACAATAATGAAACTAACTAATTATTTGGATATTTTCTATTTATTTTTTTCTGAATTTTAATCGATATTGCTATAATAAAAGACATGTATTATGAGTACATATTTAGTTTGCCCCATCTTTTGTATTAACCGTCAAAACAAATAAAATTGTACAATTTTCTTTTATTCTTTTTTTATAAACTTTAGACTGGATTTTTCTTTAATTACATAACTGATTGTATTGTTTTTTTAATTTAACTTAAAATAATTATTTACCTAGTAAGTTTATTGAATCAATAGTAAAGTATTTATTTCAACCCTGACATTAAATTGAGCAACTTTTTATACAAAGAGCCTAAAATAGCCATTCTTGATGTAAAAGTGGGTAAAGAAGTGGATTTTTACTGATGAACATTAACATATTATTTTATTCTCCTTAATATTTTCATATATTCTTCGATTATTATTATGAAACATGCTTATTCTTTAAGACGATCGGATTCTGTTGTTTTAAGAAACCATTGAGTACTATCTACATTGCATATTTGACGGAGTTACTGGATAAAAAACCATATTATATTTGGCGCTATGTATAAATTCAGTATTAAATATAAAAGAAAATAAGTGTAACGAAAATAATCGCATAAAGGGCGGTATAAATTATTATCTTTTAATTGTGCAAAAATAATATTTACAAGTTGAACTAATATTTCTGCTTTGTCATTCGCGTATATTCAAGTATGTATGTATGAATAAAATAAGTAATCTTCTGTAGGAAAAGTAAGCAAAGATGTATGTGTTTTTATTTGTGTATATTTAATTGTAGCTTACTGAGTTTTTTTATAAATTAGCCAATTTTTAATCAGGTTTTATGGATAATCACAGTATATTTTTAAAATGTATATAAAACTTTGACCATATACAACTACAATTGTGGAAAAGCTTTTTATCGTATTGATGACAATAAATCTCCATTTGTATAGGAATAATGATTGGACAAGAAAACCATTTATTATTATTATAAGACGAACACTATTTCTTTTTTGTGTGAAATCCTACGTGTATCAGCTTTTCGATATCCCATCACTATCATATAATATAACCGGCGAGGCGTACAACTATTATAATATTGACAAAGAGTGATTGTGTATTTCCCATTTGATCCAGAGGTCTTTGTGAGCAAAGTGAGCCTCGCTGGGGTCGGATATATTCTGTCTCATAAGGTTGCGTGTGTTTCCATAAAATGTTGGAAGCTTTCCGCTTTGCCTTGCAACAGAATCCACTTTATTTGATTGAATCGCTTCAGTAATAAATTGTGGACTCAAATTACGGCACAGCGTAAAAACTTAAAAGTTTTTTTTATTTATATTATCTTTCAGTCAAAGAGCTAATGTTGTAAAATTTGATGAGGGTTTTTGGGTCGGACCGTAAATATGAATGTTTACGAAGTTATTTCTCAATAAAATTTGTTAAAAGGGTACAAATTATATAAAATTATATCAAAGTGTGTGTAAGCAAGTATGTTTACCTGAATTTGCGTTTGTAAACTGGGCATTTTTATAAATACTTTTAAATGTACTGACACATTAAAATGATGTTTATTTTAAATGCGTAATTTTCTTTATATTTGAATATACTGTGATAAAATATTACATATACTCGCATATATATGTTAAGTTAATAAAACAGATAAGTAAAACATTTTTAATTTTATTTTTTGTTTTTATTTATAAATGAATATACAAAAATCATGAAATTAAAGAAGATGTTTTTTTAGGACCTGCACTGGAACATGTCACTTCCACGTTTTATTTTCCTAATTCACCTGTCAAAAAATGGATACAATGAAATTATTGCTATTGGTATTAGTGAAAAATATGTTTCATAAAAAGAAATAAGCTTTTTGATTATATTTGCATATTTATGCGCAAAAAGCTGATGAAATATTTAATTTGTTTGTAAAACAAACATGTTTATTATGCGGATAAGTATTTAGTTAAAATATCTGCAGTGAAGTTCACAATGACACTATTTCATGTCATTTTACAACCGGCATTGTAATTTTATGACACGCGAAACTTGACTTGGACTTATTTAAATTAATCGATATGGTATATGTCCACTTATTATTAGATATATGTATAATTAAAAACATAAATTTAACGTCTACTGACATGCAAAAAGTCATGCTCAATATTATAGGATTCCTTGCAAATGAATGAAATATAGCAGTGGGAAAAAACAATGTATTTAGTTAGTTCCAAAAGATTTATTTACGACTGCAGCTATTTTGGTTTCACTCCAACCATCTGGATTAACAGAAACCCAAATAATTATCGTAAATAAAATAATTGTGTTGTAATTAAATATTTTATTTTCCTGTTTGATCATTTATAGCGCCACGATATGCAAAGTAAGCGGTTTCTGTACTAATTGAACGCTCACATAAAAAAAATACTGATCCGTAAATATATTTATGTTTTAACGGTGAATATGATCGACTACTGACACTATACAGGAATTGCTTAAAAAAACAAATATTTTAATCGCATATATTTAGTAAAAATTATACATAAATATATTAAACTAATAATAAAATACTACGCTATTATTTAACTTGTGGCGAATTTCAAAGAAAGAAAAAATAACAAATGTAATATTCACATGAATTAAGCAAAACAAAAATCAAATGAAATAATAGTTTTGATGACTTAAAGACAGTATAACATACGTGTGATCAATATATGTTAGTATTGTTGATATTATATTTGAAAATACTTGTATTATATATAAGCTAATCTTTGATAATTTTTTATTATTCAATATAACGAAATTTTAGTAAAACAAAGTTATTTCTATGATACCACAACGAGTTTTCACATGTACTACACATATCCAGTTTTATTTTCCAAGTTTAAACGATATATACAAATATAAGTATATAAACATTTAGTAGTTTATAAATATTATAAATTCAGTCCATGCGTTGCAACCACAAAATTTTGGATGAATTTAAAATTACAAATTAACCTCCCCAGGAGTGAGTTTTTTAAATTACGTTTGCACAACTGGTGAAAGTTTCTTCATTAATCTAGCTTTAAATATTTAATTTTATTAAATGTATGCAATACTATTGTTGTATAATATTCATTTGATGCATAAATAATATATATAAGTATTTTATTGCTTGCTGCTTGACCTACATATACGTCTATACTTCTTCAAAGTAAATTTTGAGCGGACACACATGTGCGTCCATACTCCTAGACAGGTTAATAAATGTGTTCTGTGAATTTTCGATAAAGCAGAAAGAAGTGAATTAACTATATGTATATTAATGTTCAGTGAGCAGTCGAAATTATTTTTGACAGTTGTTGATTTTACCAAATTGTTTATTTAATTATTAATTATTTATTTTTATTTTTTAACAACCAAAGAGAAAAAATGTGATCTCGCTGAAAAATTGAAGGATAGCTTTAAATATTTATAGAGTATTTTATTTTGGCTTAATGATAATTTAAATATTATATTTTACTTTGGACAGATGTCACAACGATTCTGGCATCTCTGGTGGTCTTGGGGATGGGTTCTTCAGGACAAGTGTTCGCAGCATCGGCGCTGCGAGGTCTCCGATTTTTCCAGATCCTGCGAATGGTTCGGATGGACAGAAGAGGAGGAACTTGGAAACTTCTCGGATCAGTCGTCTACGCGCACAGACAGGTAAAATATTTTATATTATGCCGTTTCGTCAACATAATAATATTGATCTACCGATTAATGAACATAATATAGTTGTATTTTTTCTCTAAAGATATTTTCTTTTTTATATTAAGGAAAAATTATAATATAAAGGAAATATTTTTTTTATAATGACGTTTTAAAAATGCTTAAAATTTTAATGGTGAAAATTACTCTTATTATTTTCTGCCAATTTTTGATTAAAAGTCACCTAACAAAGTTGAAACAATAACACATTTTTTAATATTTAATTCGAAAAAATATTTTGAAAAATCATCACTGATTTCATACCTCACGATCGTCAGTTTTCAGTTAAAAATATGATAACAGACAAAACCACTGATTATTTTTTTAAACACATTTTGTGGAAATACGTATTTAAAGTGTTGAGTTTTAAATTTAAAACTATAAGTGGTAACAATCGTAACGTAATCGTAACCAGGACGTAAACTAAGTTGATCGAGCTGGTAGTTAATAATTACTAAAAGTCAAAAATCTGTCAAAGTTAAAAATGATTTTAATATAAAAGCTGAAAGTCTATCGTAAAACGATTTTAACAACACACAAGGTGTTTAAAGTTGCTGTTGTGTGTTTGGTATTTGATTTCTGGTATTTATACTGCGGTGCTTCAATAGTAAGTAACCAGTATATATCCTAATATGCATTCCAATATAACTTAAAATAACGCGCTTTTTTATACAATTACCAGTAAAAAATAACGCATTTATAGGTAATATTTTAAATAAATATTTTGACGTAAATTTTAGAGTTAATGATTTTCATATCAGTAATTTCTTAAAATATATTATCAAATACAGTACTTACCAATATAATCGTACGCAGTCTTGTAACTATTGGTGGAAATATATAAATTGACCAAAATCTGTCGAAAATAGGAAACGGATATTACTCCAGGTTGTCAGAGTAGATACTTAACAAAAATATATCTCTAGTCGTTTGTTCCTCGGGTTACGAGGAAGGCGTGGAGTGTTGCCACTCAGTACAATAAGCGCAAACGTAAGCGCAACATATGCCTGAGTTCCACAAACTATAATTATTCATATCGTAATTCCACGAGCACGAACAGCACATGGTTCCGGTTAGAAATGTATGGCTGGGAACAAGCTGTGGCTGACACACCCACATGTCGAAATAAACTATCACGATAGCCAGCCACTAGGGACGCCAGTATTACCTACATTACTTGCCTTTGGACATTTATCACTTCTGTCGTGTACCTACTGGATGATAGCGTCCTGCGGTTTTTCCTTTTTCATAATACTATGCATAGTAACAGCGCGCATTTGAAAAGCTACGGTTATAATATTGCGTCACAATTTTCTCACCGAAACCTTTTCGCATCACTACAAGTATACAAACGTCTATTAAATTTATCGTATCATGATGGTGCTCATTTTAATTACTTTTCTTTCAAAAGAAAGGCGGAACGCAATTCTTTGGTGACTTTTTTTTATGAATAGAAGAGAAAGCATCAAATGAAAATACCATAACAGATAACTATCTTTACGTTTTTGTACAAATATTATTCAAAGAAATATCTTTGAAAAGCTTTTTTTTATAAACATGTTTGTAAATATTGGTAGCTTTGAAAATGTGTTCAGTATTTTTTTACTTTGCTATAATGCGTAAATATTGAAAATCATGTTGAAAAAACATTTATAAATATACAAAAACATGTTTTTTTTAACTAATTGGCATTAAAAAAGTAACTATTCTTGATGCGACCAAAATAACAATTGTAAAACTGTTAATTATTAATATATATGTATTATTTATTAAATACAATTATTCAATTATTTTACAAACATAAAGTTCATGGTCGATTATTATAGTTATGCTTAAGAAAACACATCTGTTTTAAATTTAAATTGTCATGGTAATTGACTGACAATAAAAATCATACAATTTTTTTTATCGCTATTTTTTTAGTTCTTCAATTTTAAAAGTATTTCTTTTGAAAGACAAAATATCGCTTAGTTTCTAAAAATAAACCGCTATATTAACAAATAATCACAAATCTAGCAAAACCAATTTATCCTACGACCGGGATATTTATTTTTTTCATCCATTCATCTAACTTGAAAATATGAAAATAATTATTATTTTCAAAATTCACAATCGTAATTAGGATTGGGAACCATTGCCTTAACGCATCGCTTAGTGGCTGGTGACTTAAATACACTAAAGAATTCCCTTTTTCTTCACGACTTGATGAGATTAATGGTGTCGTTGCGTATATAAATATGATAGGTTTCATTTTTTTTTTTTTTTGTGGAAACAAGATATCATCAATATCCCGTTATTATTTGTCATGTGGTATCAATATCTCATTAATATTTAGGATAATTCTTCTTAAGTATGTTGACGTATATTGACTTGAAAGAATGCAATCGTTGCTTTTAAATATAATTTATTGTGTATCAATTAAATAATTTTAAGCATAAAATAAAAATGTTTTATTTCAACAAATAAACTAGCTTGTATAATATAATTTTAAATTTTTATTTTGAAAAACCTTTTGTCAGGTAAGCAAAAATCAACTAATGGCGCTTCAAAAATACGATTTGTCGTAATTTATATTCAGTCCAATGAATATTAGTATTAAAAAAATCTACTAATGACTTGAATATTTGATTATTTAACCTAAACTACAAGAATAACGGCGTCAAAAAAGAAAAAAAGATAAGAAACATGATTAATACTTCTTCATATTTTCATCCTTATTTCAAAAAGGCTTTTGTCTCCTGAATGATAATAAAAAGCGAGAAACGTCAAGAAGTTTTAATATCACGATTGAGAAATTTTGCAATTGTATAGCATTTTATCATTTTTACGAACGCATAGAAAAAAAATAAACAAATAAAAAGCCAACTAAAAATTCGCAATATTAAAAATTCATCTCTCCTTTGGGAATAATACAAAAGCATTGCTTATATTCACTTTTGCTACTTATCAAAATATTGTGGCTGATATTGCTAAAGAGCGAGTTTCATAAGAAAAGGTTATGATAATAATAACAATTGAATTGAATTCTCAAAAGTTCGAAGGAAAAGTGTCTTTTTCGAGATAAATTGAATGTAATTTTGATTGCAAAAAATGAATTTGAAAAGACATTGGCCTAATTTCCAATTATAAAATGTAAATTCAGTGAGTTCATTTTGGTTCAACGTGAGTGTCTTTCGTATAAAATTACTTGTCTCATTTTATTTTGTATTATGCATAACTGTAATATAAACGCCTGATTTGAAAAAAACCTCATATTTTCAATTATTTATTTAACACACTTTAAAATAATCGTGAAATACGTCATATTATTGACATAAAGAATTAATTATATATTTAATATATGATATATTCGTACGTTGCAAGTGTTCGTCCGAAAAATATAAGATGAAACATATTGAAAAGTTTTGTACATTGCATAAATATATTGTGAATTTTAAATTTTTTTTTTTGTATACTAAATCTATCTTTAGAATACCCAAAATTACATATCACTCATGTAATGCTAAACAAACGTAATTGCATTTCTCGTGTTTTGAAAAAACGGTGTTTAAAGTTTTGACGAATTTTTAAATATTTCTCAAAAATACCAATGTTTTTTTTTTCTGTTTTAAATATAAAAAAAGTATGTCGCGTTTTATTTAGCTATGAAAGAGTAATATAATTGTACTGCTAGATACGTCAGTTTTACATTCAAATGATATTAAATTTTATATAATTGCAAAGAAACTTATAGAATGATAACAACAAAATGAAATAAATACCAGATGTGATCTTTTTACACAACAAAATGGATTAATTCACGGATATTCTACATTTTAAACTCAAAATCGTGATTTTTGCATGTGTTTTTTTTACCTTAACTTGTTAACTTTCTGCTAGTGATTTAGTGTAAATAATTTTCAATAAAACGTAACTTTTAATACACATTTTAAATTTGTACGCACAGTATATTAAGCCATATGCGCAGCTAATAAATTGAAAATATACTGCAAGTATGATCTGCACCCGCTTTTATTCTATAATAATTGGTAAATAGTATTTCAGACTAGAAACAACCCTTGAAAAAACCTGTGCATGCATTTAAAGAATTGTTAACAGTTGAAAAAAAGATGACACGAATTCTGCAACGAGCATAATGAACGGTCGGTAAATATTTTTGTATGTTCTAGTAAATTTCTTGTTTTTTCATGTTTATAATTTCATTTAATTTTACTATAAACATATCTTTTTTCAAGAAATTAAGTTTTAGAGTCGAAATTAAAGCCATAGATACCTAACTAATAATAACAGTACGCTAAATTTTCGGTAACAGATAAATAGTGCAATTTAAACGTCCAAAATTATTAATACTGTTAAGTATTTTTACACTTATTTTGGATTATGCAAACAAATGTATATAGAAAACATGCGAATAGTTCATCAGGCCAAACATGAATATTTATTTAATAATATGTGTTTATAATTGTATAACTCAAAATAATAATGGTGTTACTCCAGTTTTGACGTTTTGAGATAAATGAGATTTTGCAAAATGTTTTTAGGACCAAACAAAAACCAGTAATATAATGTGTTTAAAAATACATTATTTCACAGAGCTAAGAATAAAAATTGAATCATAATAATAAATAATAACTGTAGAATTATTGAATAAACGATGTAACAGTGGAGATACTTTACTATTATTGTGGATAAAATTTAAAATCTTTAGATTGTTAATATGGAAATATAAAAACAAAACATTGTTTTCGTATGGAATACGAAGTATATATATAAAAAAACCAATATTACACTGATGCATTAACATATTTTGAACGTGTCTTCATAAACTGTTTTTTCATGAATTTGGAGTTACATCAGTATTACTCTATGTGACACAATTATTAATTACAATTTATAAGATATTTTTCAATTAAAAATACAATATCTATGCCGATTTTAATGACAAGTTCACTAAAATAGCATAAAATATTTTGTTCTCTCATGAAATTATATGTAATGACATAAAATAAATTTATATCAAAATAATACAGCATATAAAAATAGTTTATTCAAAGCTAGTCGTTATTCTTGTATTGAAATTTGAACACGACCAGATAATTTTTAAGTGCAGCTGTGTTCAATAAGTGATATTGTAATACGTATCGTTTTTTTTAATGTATAATCCCTTCATTCGGAAGTGTTTCTATATATTATTTTGAAATTATCATATATATATTTTATTTAATCTTCTTGTGACCTAAAAATTACTGGACAGTGACTGTATCTTAGCGTAAGATTCATAACAGTATTATTTGATAGAATTTTAAGCTTTAAGCTTTACGTATTAAATATTACATTATATACCACCTATTTATACATTATGAATAATAAAAAGAATCATGTTATAACATCGTATTTTTTTTGTTTTAAATTCTTATTAAGCTTCTTAGCTTCTGTTGTAAATCAATATTTAAAAAAAATACTTTTTAGATTGTATCATGTTGATTTTTATTTAATTACATTGTTTTAAATAATCTACATTCTATGAATTCAAGATTATTTTAATATATTTACTTAGAGAAATAAGTTATTTTTGTAATGCGTGCAGAATTTATAAACCTTTAATATTTATGTAAATCCAATTTATCTACATTGAATTAGCTTCAAATATCTTTTATTAGCTACTCATGTATTGCTACTGTTAAGTGAAACATTCTGGTTTTATACTAACGATAATAGTTTAGTTTCGTGCAGAGTTTCATAGAATGCTGCATTGGCATGCTACATGTCAGCTTATTTTGCAGTTTACTTTATATTTTAAATGGGAACACGAATTTTCACTATAGACAAAACGCAATACCGACGACAAACTTTTCGCGGAACAATTTCGTTACATATTAGGTACAGTATTTCTACATTGATACTCGGTACTGAGGGAATATTTCATTTCAAACTTTATTTGACTCATATAAACAAAAGTACAATTAAAATATATTCCGTGACTAATCAAATAGTTACCAAATGATGAAACAATTTAATATTCTATTTACTGATGACTGAAGTTAATTATTAGCACTTCACGTTTTTTAGGAAATAACTTTTAGCGTGGTATAATTTTCTCAACAAAGTTTCTTTATTAAAATAATATTAAGGTATTTTGACAGTATACACATATTTAAAAATGGAATCATTTAAAAATATTTTTAACTAATAACAAAAGTTTAGAGTGAGCTTTATTTCCATTGTTTTTTTTTTAAATTAATTACATTGTTTAAATAATAGCTCTCCACCACAGAATGACGATAAATAAATGTAATTCAAAGTTTTCAAATCTTAAAAGTATTTTTGTATCTAATTAAAATTGAAAATATATTATACGATAAATTCTTAGAAATAAATAATAGAAAACAATTATTGAAGTTTATTGGTGTTGCCAAGATGATACTCTGAAAGAAAAGTTTCATTGGTCTCAGAAGCACGAAGATACACATAACTATAATAATTTGCAATATTTTCAAAAGAAAAACAGGCAAACAAAATACAGATTTAAGTTTTACGAATACTATAGGTATTATTACATTATTTAATTTTTTCCAAAAAATATATTTGTAAATTTTGTACGAAAACGTTCAAATTAAAGTAAATCAGTTAATTTAAAGTGGTATAAATATTTTCCCATTGGTAATTTATTGGTCTTTTAGAAGAAATAAAATACATCACCAAGTCATTACGATGTTTCAAAAAATGTAAATTAAATACATGTGTAAAATGGTATTGGTTTCTTTTATGATAAACAAATTATTGTACTAGTTGAATCACTCGTCCGTCAAACTAAATTTGACATTTTTTTGGAGCATAAATACGAAGAATATAATTGCTGAGTATCAAAACCTTTGAGTCAAAGTAACATCATTGAATACAGTAATATATATCTACATAATATAGTCGCATATTTAATTATGGAAAGAAGTTTTTTTCCTATAACTAAAGGATCCTAATAAACTTTTTGTAACTTAATTAATCAAACGTTGTTAAATTAAATATCATTGTTACTGATTTCATGTTAATTCGCTCAGAATTGAAGACAAATAAATTTTGTTTCAGTAAAGATTTATATTACGTTCATTAATAATAATTACGTCGCATTAACTTTCACATTAGGGCGTTATGATTACCAAAATTGAAATGAATGAACAAAACGACTGCCAGATTTTGACGTGAGGTGGTGACATCAAAAGCCTAAATGTTTTAATATCGGGATTTCACTACAATGGGCTAGTATAAAATAAAATGAAAATGTTACTGGCAATGATGAATTTACAGATTGGCATGCCGCCAACTAAACGAACGGGAACACGCGATACATTTTCCCTTATTCCTTTATTCCCGATATTTTTTTTTTATTAGAGCCTATCAGTTTACGAATGAAACTTTCAGTTAAAATCAAACTACAAAATTGAAATTCTTACACATTTTTTAAATATATCCAATTCAGTTTACTACAAGATTTTTGATTCATTTTTAAAATATTGTACAACAATGGTAGTATACTATAAGTGATTATTGAAAAAAAGAAAATACTTGTATATATTTGAACTAAATAACTGTAAATTTTTATGTTTGTTTAATATATTGTTAAATTAAAGTTGTTGAAATATTATATTTTCTATTTAAAAGTATAGTTTCATTCATTAGTAATCGTTCACTATATAATTAAAGTTGAAACAGTGTATTTTTGACTTCAATACGAGCATCACACATTTTTTAACCAAGAAAATTTAAAACAAATACATTGGTTTAAGTGATTTCAATTGTTGATAATTAATGCTTAAAGCTTGTAAGTTTCCAATGCTATGATTTATTTTATATACAATATTTCAAAGGTACCTACTCAACGTTATAGATAGGTAAAACTTAATTAATTTATAATGTAATTTTGAAAATATTGTCCATGTCAATATTACGTCGTTTTCTTATATATGACCTAGCTGTAAATTTGACTTGTTCCACTTAGACGTTCGGTGTTAGTGGAATATAAAATAA
>JAPMAE010000031.1:24292-40729 GCA_036584705.1 Rhyacophila sp. 25_7 | reverse complement strand
ATCTCTCACCTTGTATGCTTCTCTCTCTCTCTATATATCATTAAGAAAATATTTGATATTCACTCCTATATCATTGAATACGTTAATACTTCTTTTACAATATGTTGGAACCGAGATATATAAGAATTAGTCAGTAATAAAAATACAAAATTATTCTTATGTAACATCATTAACACTATTTCAAAAATCAGATGATGAGACATCATCTGTGGATCAGGCTAATCTGGGAAGATTGGAAAAAAACGTGTTTCGTTGGCGTTTGAATTCAGGGTTCATGCTCAAAAAAAATCTTACTAATTTGTAATATATGTAATAAACTATGAACATTCATATGCCCCCATTTCGAAGAGAAAATGATTATAACTAAATCCTTATTATGATTGATGTGTTGACTTTTTGGTTATGAGATAATAATATAACAAAGAACCCATGCACACTCATCATTCCATAATATTTTTGTATACCACTTCATTGGTCACAGCCGGTAGCATAGTTTTTTCAGTTTCCACACTCGCATATACATACTCGTATGTAATTTAATGACCGTGTCGTGCTGTCATACTATCTAAATATGTGTGAACAGGGGTCTTGAACCTGTTCAGGAGTACATAAGTATGACGATTTAAAACTAATTTGTAAGATCATATTATGTATCATTCACTCTTTAGACATTTCAGTTGTTTTATTATCAGCCACTGAACAGCTGAGTCAACGATTTTGGCAATAATTCAGAATTTTTAATTTTCAATAATCACTGTGCGACTTTACAGACGAATTCTAAAAAAAACACTGCGCTTTTAAACAACTATGTAAAAATATATTTCTTTGTTTGTAACAAATAAAATACGAGTACGGAGGAAGACATGTGGGTCATTGGGTCTTTTGTTTTGTTTCTTTCATGTGCTTAACGAATTAATCAATTTATTGAAATTAAACAATTGTATTTGTTTTATTTATTTAATATTAAACCGTTTTTCCATGTAATATCAACAGCTTGATGACGCACCACGTTAAAGACCACTGTGTGTAATTAGGTCTTCACATATATTATTATATTTCATTGCACGCGTGCTATTCTCGATATAATTGTTCTGAATTGATTACAATTAAGGCAACGCGACATACTTCTAATATATTATTTCTAGGCCCCTCATAGAACATATGAATAAAAACCGACTTTTCACATTTCACATATTTGGATATTAATTATTAATGCAGGAAGTTGGTATGGCATTGACTGATTGACGAAAGGTGACCAACGATATTTTTTTTTTAATTTACACACTATTAGAACTAGGTAGAACCGTGTTATACAGAATTAATATTGCAGTTTCAAATACTTTTCCACAAATTATGAATAAAAAATCATATAACAAAGTCGAGTGATATTAGCTATATAATTATGATTATTTTTTTTTGTTAATACTTGACGAATGGCCCATTATATTGACATCTAATAGTAGCACAGTTCAATATGCCATTCTTTTCAGTTGATATACTTAAAGAATCATATTGTTATTACAAACAAAATCTGTCTTTATATATATATATATATATATATATATCTGTGCATTAATTTCGAAGAAGTTTATATTTATATTAATTTGCATTTATAATAAATTCAATAAAATTTCTCACTAAATATAAATGTATTTTCAAATAAATAACACGTATATTTGATTCCAGCACATGTATGTTAATGACGATTTTACCTAAGTTTGTTGTATTTTTTTATATGTCCACATTGTCGGCAGCCAACAAAAAATATATTTTACCTTTTACTAATGTTTCCTCACATTATTTAGTATAATATTCAACTATTACCTCAAGAAATATTATTTTAATATCGTACGTATTCTAAAACATAACAACTCACTCATAATTTCACTCATTTCTTCACGCATAGATTATGATAACTAGAGCATTATAAAAAAATACTTAGTTTTCTTCTTCCCTTCAGCCGGAGGATTTGGACACCACTTATTCTATTCCTTCCAGTCTTTTTTGATCCTTTCCATGTTATGGCGGTATCTTGTCAAGTTCACTGAAATTCACTGTAAACTAAAAGTTATGAAATTAAGCCATCTCGTTAGGAGTCGTGCATGAACTACGAAACGCTCTTGATGGGCAGGGAGGGGTGCCAACCAAAGTCTATATGACGTTACAAGGGGGGGGGGGGGGTGAGATAATTTTTTATTGTTACGTAATACTATTTTTTTTTAATTTCATTTCCATTTAATGTAGAAAGTTCCGTACCCTTTGAGAGAAGAGAGGGGATGCAGTCAAGCTGAATGTCTACATGGCGTTGCAGAAGGTGGGAGGATAAAAAAACGTTACGTGGATTATGGAAGACCCATTATCAACGTATTGGCAACCCATATATTAATAAGAACCCAAAATTTCTAGCTGGTTCCCCGCTGAATATCCAATATTTTTTAAAGACAACATACATTTCAGTCATTTTTAACTACCATTTTTAAGACAGTCCAGTTAACAATTTCAACAATAATAAAAATAGATTAGTAATATTTTGCGTACGTTTGATTTTTTCTGACAATCAGCTTCTATCGTTCTTAAATTACGCTAGTTCAAGTTTATCTAAATAGAATATAAACTATATACAAATCACATGCCATAAAATCGATTTTTTTTTTATAAATTTATACCAGAACATAAATAATAGTCAGTCAGTTGTGTGTTAACTAGTTTAAGATTGGTTGCATATGCAAATATTTCATTCAGTCAGTCTTATTACTAACTAAAATACGTAATCTGGAGCAAAGAAACCGTGAGTCACATGCGATGGGAATCTTTTATAAAACTAAAAATATATATTAAAAATCATAATATATTGATACGTTTTTTTTTTCAGTGTAGCGTTTAGTTTATCTATAGAAACAATAATCGTAGTGTAACGTTACAAGATAAAGATACAATTAATAGTAATTCTTTTCAAATACACATAATGTTTTAACAACAATATCTAAAACTTATTCAGTAGAAATCGATTAACATGAAACCATGAGAACAAAATATTTTTTTTCGTGAAAAAAAATATATTTCACAAAACAACTCACCGATGTATGATGTACGCGTATTAGTTTTAAAGTAAAGATATTATTCTATACCTGGGAGGTATGCCAATTTAGGGAATTTTGAGATATCAACATAGTGTAGTATATCTTGCGACGCTTTTTCAAGTGATATACTCAATTATGTTGTAACCATACTATAAAATAATATAACGAAAGGAATAATACATTATGTTATATATTATTCGATGGAAACAACACCAAAACTACTTTGAACAGCCATAGTGAAAAAGTTCCATTTTAGACGTAGTGTAGTTTCCCTCCCAGATACAGATATATGCGTCTCCTGACTAGCGAAGTACCGATTAGCAGAAAACAAGATACAGTGCGTTTTGAAATTAACTACAGAAATAATAATCGCACAATTTTCATATGCTATGAATTTAAGTATAACCGTTTGACTAAAACAACATATGTATTAAATACTCGTAACAGTTAATAATATTTTAACCCTTTATATTAGACACATAATTTATTATAACTTAATATGTCTAATAAAAATCACACATAATAATGAAAAAATAAAAAAGCATTAATATTTGTTGTGAAACAATGTGATAATTTTCTGTCATTATAATATGTACAAATTGTTCACTCAATTGAAGAATAAACTATGTCTAAATTAAATCTTTGAAAGCGCCGATATATTAAAATGTTGTCTTTCGCAATGAGTAATCTTGTTTGTTTAAAATGGTACCTGCATACGAGTAAGTGTGATTGTAAGTGCTAATTTTGTGTCGATTGTTTATTAAAGAAGTCGTCCTGATGAAAAGAAAGTAAATCATAAAACGTAAATAATTTGTTGACTACGCAACGGTTGGTATCTTTTGTTGTTCACTTTCGAGTTAAGCGATTATTGTTTCGTGTAAAAGAAATGAAATGTGTTGCGTAACGTAGTTTTCGTCAGATTGGAAAGATTACTGCGTGGTGATCGATTTTTTATTTGTGATAAACATTTTTCACTGTACTTTGAAGGGTTAAAGTCAAACAACATTATCTAAAATAATTGGTTATATGAGTGAAAAGTTCTTTAGGCGCGATTTGCGTTCTTTCTACACAGTGAACAAGAGTGAACCGTCACGCTCGGGTCGGTGAAGTACTGAATCGTGCATACTCGTCTCCAGTCGTCATCAGCCACGTTTACCGTTTGACAATGAGTGAATCGTTCCAAAATCACGTTTAAATAAATTTGAATCTAAAGTATTTATAGTACTCGTATTTCAACTTCTATAAACCTATTGTTTCATTCTTACAAGATAATAGCAATAAAGAAGTCCAATCAGAGCATAATTCCACTACATAATTAATTCACAAATATGATTACATATTTTGTAACTCATATTACTTTATGAGTATAGAAATAAGAATAAATAATTTTATTTAACAATAATAATATCACCTTGTTTCTAATTCACCGAACCAGTCCCCGAACTAATCAATTATATAACATAAATGTAATTATTTAAATGTATATATATATATATTAATTGGAAAATCAGAAGTTTTCATTTCTATCGTTTGGTCATAAGTACATACCCATTTTTTATTTGTGATAATGTTATTTTACGTTGTTGTCACAAGAAAAATCAAATGATCAAACAACTAATTATAACATTTGAACATCTTTGTTGAGTTCTCAGAAAAAAACGTTTTTGGCTTTCTTGCAAAGTTTTAGATAGCGTTGTTTGACTATAAGTAAATTTTGTAATGAAGTAATCTTATAGTCAGGTGTATGTCATATATATCGAAAAAAAACAAAAATATTTTGGTCATTTAACAATCACACATTTTCTGAAATCTATAATAGTTTTATTTAACAAATATAACATAATGCTGGAATTTAAATAATTGTTCTATAAGCGTGACAATACTTTTAATATTTTATTTTAATTAATTTATATTATTAAGAGAAAGTTTTCAGAGATAAAGTTCCTACCTTCAGATTCCTATAATTACGAACTATCAAAAGAGACTGGGAAGATGTCGTGCCAAAAAAGGTTGTTTAAAAAGATTAAAGAGAATTTCATTGATAAGCAACCGTTTTGGCTAAGACACACTTTCGAATTTTTCCGGACAACCGGGCTACATGGCTATAAATACATTGTTCTGGACAATACGCCTATGTTTGAAAGGTAAATATTATTTTTGTTTAACGTTTGACTAAGGGCCCTTTGGACAGCAAGTTCCTCATGCTTAGCATGAGTTCGCTATGAGGTACTGGATTTGAGAATGAAGATGACAATCATATCCTCTGAAAATATTGATCGGTGTTAAAACACGAATAAATTAAGTCAGAATATTTTTTCATTGAACACACTTGAGAATAAAGTAATGATCAATAAACAATTCTTATTTTATTATAGAATTTGCATTTTTGAAGTATTCTATTATAATTTTGTCATTATTATTAACGTTTTAAATGAAATAATATAACATTTTATTGGTCGTTTTATAAAAAAAGTATTGCCTAAACCAGTGCAATGTAAAAATGAAATATAAAAGCTTTGCATGTTAAAAAGAATATTTTTAAATTCTATATTATCAGTGACTTAAGCCTGTTATAAAAGTATTAGTTTTTAGTTCTGTTTGTCATATTTTTAAATATTAATATAAATCTTTTATTCGTAATCATTGGCAATAGGTTTATAAAATATTTTTAAAGTATACAACATGCGTCTAAAGTGCATCGTATTAGTAAGTGTAAAAATGTATTACAATAAATTAGTTTCCATAATAAAATCCATAATTTTTAAATTCCTACCTACTTTTTAAATTGCCTAACAGTTATTACGCTCTTTTAACCACTTATATCAAACAAAATAGTTAAAATATTTACAAAATATGTAAGCATACACTCAAATGAAAAACATACTACTAAATAAATAAAAATGGCGTTTTTTAGCTATTATATGATAAATACTAATGTTCTTATTTTAATTTTAATCATATCCGCTCCGAAACGAAGCACGTGTACCTCCAAAATGTGAAGAGAAATACTTGTTAGTTTTAAGTCGACCAATTCGTGTCTTGATCCCAAATGCGCATAAAAAAATCTGTGGAATTTTCGCTAGGTACGGAATTTGAACCCCTGACACTCGACTGCACTTACGTATAGGGTAATAATAAATATACATACTAATATAAATTTTATTGTAGAATACCTGATTTTTAAATACATTTACATGCAATACTAATAGGTTAATTAATAAGTAGTCTCCAGTGCTTTGCACGCGTGCTACACGTAACCGGGTGCATTGTGTTATTCGGCAGTTTGCTAAGAAATCAAAAATAGTCAATTCTTAAAATAATACGACTAGGTAAATATAAAGTGTAACTTGCTGAATAAGTTTAATTTAAAATAATTTCATGTTTAAGACATATTCTTATACTTATTAGGCGGTATTCGGCTTTTATTTTGAGTAATTGGTCAGGTAGATCCTTAAACGTGTATCTATCTATACATAATAAAAATAAATAAACTATGCATATCCGTTCCGAATCTGAGCAAATGAATCTCCATAGTATTAACATCGTTTTTAATTCAATGTTCAACTTTTCATTCAATTTCATTTCCTGGCTACAAATCGACGCTGTTTATGTAAAAGGGCGTAACCCTGAGTTTTTTTAAAAGTGCTTTTATTTGATAATCGCAATTTGCACAACTAAACACGCGTACTGTCAAAGTGAATTAAGCCAAAAATGTCAAATTATTATCGAATTTCACATTTAGATTTTGAAAAAGAAATATCTACTATATTTATATAAAAAAATCATTAAACGTCAATTTTAATGAATTTCATAAATATTATATCAGAAAAATGAAACACTAATTAATTAGTCATCGTGCACTCCAAGTTCGTGTTAATGTGACTTTGACTAAATATCATTCAAACACTTTTTTTTTCAGAATTTGCTGGGCAGCAGCAGTTTTGGCTTGTTCGGTAACGGCAATAATTTTAGTCTTAATCGCATGGGACTGGAATAAAAGCAATCCAACAATCACGGTAATGATGTTTACCCAACACTTTTTAATTATATGAGCATGCAGTCCAGTATCGTTTTATACGATAACTACCGTATAAAACGAGAAGCGAACATAAGTTGAAGCATACCATTGCATTGACAACAACTATTTTAATGTTTCGATCGTGTAGTGACCGAGCGCAACTTTCACTTTAAATGTTAATTAATCGAGTAGTTTTTGTTTTTAAGCTGTTAAAATAATTCAAGGGTTTAAGTCAAATAACGCTACCTTCAAAAGTGCAACTTTACAGGAGAGTCAAATAACTTTTTTTTTTTGAACTCAACAAATGCAATGTTTATATTTTTTGTTGTTTGATAATTTGATTTTTCATGTGACAAAAACGTTAACAGCTTATACGGTCTTTTGATATTATACAAATGCAACTATATGTAATTAACGTTAAACTTGACAGACGAGTTAAGAAGAAACTAGAAAAGATTGACATACCGTTGTTAGACAATTATGTAGCCAAGAACGTAAAATAACATTATCTTAAATAAAAAAAAAACGCATGTTTGTAAATAATGTTGTTTGACTTTAAGCCCTTGAATTATATTGTGCATATTTTTATTACGGGGCAGGCCGTTAAAAAACCGTATGCCCGCTACCATGATTTGTCCATCCCCACTTCAAGCGGTTTAACATTGTTTTTATATCTAATTAGCTTTAAAATTGTTTGAAATAAAATGCACATAAAAAGAGACGAGTGTACACGCGTGCATAAGATAATTTATATTTACATATACGGGCTTAGTATCAGTAAACAATCATTTAGTTGAGTATATAGATTTTCAGTCACAATCAATTATGTTTTAATTCAAATGATTTCATGTGCACTTCAAGAAAATTAAATGAAAATATTGAATATTACATATCAAATATATTTCCAATTTCTGGAAAAAACATATTTTCTATTCTTTTTATAAATACATTTTTGTGAGGGAAATATTTTTTTTCAAATATTATTGATTATAAGCATACTTTATTTTGGAACATTATTTGATTAAAAATACTTTTTGTATTTGCATCATAAGTCATTTTAATATGAAACAAAACTCGAATTATTTTGAATTAATGTGTAACTATGACGTCTCAGATAACATTATAAATAAAGTTTTAAAAAACAGTAAAAATATGCACATTCTGTGTTCTGAAATCAATAGTAAAATAAAGTCGTTACTTGTAATCAAATGCTATTATCAATTGGAAACCAATTAACATTTCCATGTAAATTTCAGGTGATTGAAAGCACTCATTTCGAAATATGGGAATTTCCATTTCCAGCCGTCTCAATTTGTAGTTTGAACAAGGTTTCCAAATCGATGGCACTCAAATTGTCTCACAATTTGTAAGTATTTTTTTCATTTATAGCACAAATAACATAAACGTAGAAAGCAGCTGATGAAATGGTTATATTGTGTATTATTTTTTTAAAACATCAACCAACAGTTCCACAATTTTTAATTGGGGTTCTTCTGAAACACATTGAGTTAGCCAAATTTAGATCATAAAAGATGTTACAGGAGTATCTTACTTATGACAATATTTTTTAATTTTGTATTTTTATGATTTATTAGGACTAAGCCAAATGAAGTAACTCCGGATGATGTGTTTGAAGCATTAAAAGAAGTAGGTGTTCTTTTAGGACATAGAAGATTGGACGAAACATTGGAAGTGAAGGTAGAATTACTTCAAAAAATTATTACAATCAACAATCGTACAGTTAAGGATTTGATGGAACAGGTATCTAATATATATTTATTAAACATAAAACTCATTAGTAAGTCAAGTGTTTTCATTCGCGTCAAGTATTCATAAAAGAATTAATGATACTTCTTTATCCTTTTGATGAAATGTGGACATTAAGAGAAAATTGTTCATTTTATCTTGTAATTTTAAACTGTAATGATATTGTAAAAAGAAATCATTTTAGATGCATAAATACTCGTATCTATAGTGGATGGAGATCAATATGAGTAGAAAAAAACTTGTATGACCAGGGTTTCAAATCGACTGATTTTATTTGAAATTTTCGCATCGTTGCTAAATCCTTAACAGGTTATTATTATTGACACATATTTTGAGAGTAAATCTTTTTTAAATATCAGCATTCATGTTTTTAGCATTTTGTAGCATAAAAATTATCATTTTTCAAACTTACAACAAGTCAAAACATACATGTTTATGAAAGAGATGGCTAAGGTGTCATTCATAAACCATGTAACGTTCTTGAGCAGTGTTTCCCACGGTGGGGCATCATGCCTCAGAGGTGGGGCACCACGCTTCAGAGATGGGACACGTCGGCAATTATCAATTATTCCGAATTTACCTACTGTTTCATTAAAAAAGAGGCCGGTGGGGCATATGACTTTTCAAAAGACTATGGTGGGGTATGGCATAAAAAAGGCTGGGAAACACTGTTCTTGAGGGTTAGAGAGGGGTGACTATCAACGTCTACATCGCATTACAAGAGGAAGGGTGGATTATTGTTATGTGGCACTTTTTTATTTGAAATATCGTAAACTTCATTCCTATTTAGTGTGGAAAGTTAAGTAACCTTTGGCAGAAAGGTGGGGAGTCATGCTAAAAGTCTACATGATGTTACATAGACAAGAGGTGGTAAAAAACGTAAGAAAATACGTTACGTGGTTTATGGACGACCTCTTAGTATCGTGATAATTCGTATTCAATAGTTGTAAAAATAAAACAAACGAAAAATGTTAGTATTTTGTATCGGGAATTCGGATTATTTCGCGACTTTCATCAATTTTGTCTTGTCTGTAGCAACGTATCTGACGTTTTCAACAAATTTCATTTTCGAGTGGCCTTTAAATCATGTTATGTGCTCGGTCCTTTTTTAAATGAATGAAATATATAATCATTCAAATTATGTTTGTTTTTATGTCGTAGCTGACTCCTAATTGTCGTGACATTTTGGAAAGGTGTGCATGGAAAGGAATAACCACCCGCTGCGAGACTCTATTCCAAAGAGTTATTTCAACTGAAGGCTTCTGTTGTTCTTTCAATTATTATGCACTTAGAAAGCATAATTTTCCATCGTAAGTATTCAGAATTTATTCATAAGAAAACTGTAAATACGAATAATGAATAAAGCAACTGTCGAATACAATGGAGTAGCTAGAAATTTGGAGCCCTTATGCAAAATTTACGCAAGAGCCCCCCTTTACATTATTTAAATAAAAAACTATAAACATAATAACTTATAAGTCATTGGCTCAAGGCGCCAATAAATTGAGATATTAGTGTATGACTGAGAATATTAATTATATATATCGTCATTTTGATTACTATCGTTGGACAGTGAATATTAGTTATACATTATTGTAATGAAAAACTATCCTACGTCACATTGGAATTTTTACATGAGAGCTATTTGAAATATTAGAATAAATAAATTTGTGTGACTAACTTTGCAAAAACTTTTCTTTTTACAAATGTTTAGTAGATATACTCGTAAATGTGTGTGTGTTTAGATTGATTGATGGCCCTCATACTTTGCATGAGTTTGATATGAGACAGCTACGCCACTGGTCGAATAAATGTAGGTATCACCTTTAATCAACAGTAAGCTAGTCAAGTCATAGTTGCACAAGTTGTACTTGATGACAGTCAATAGACAGACAATATCGATCCATTGCCGATCTTCAGCAGGGGTACCCATTTATTATACTCGTATTAATGGACTAGTGTGTAATTTTTGGCAAATTGTGACTATAACATAAAAAATGCTTCGTTATTCATTAATCTACATATCGTCGGTATGCTGACAGTGGGCGTTAAGTGAAATATGACTATTTCGATAAACATGATTTTTTAAGTTTGAGTTTGTTACATACAATTAACGATAATTTATGTTAGGGCAACTGAGACTATAAGTCTAGTTAAAGTTGTGTATAGAATTAGAATATAATTAGAAAAACTTTCTCTGATCGGCCAAAAAATCCTTAATCGGTTAACGTAAAGCAACATTATAGATACAATACCAAAAGCGAGCTACAATGGATTTATCTGGATATATATCATCCGAAAATTAATTAATATAGTTTTTATACATTATTATCATAAAACATAGATACCTGTTGAATATTGTTCGCTTATTTTATTTTATTATATTTACATTTTATATCCGTTTCTTTTCTTTTATAAAATAATGCATTCGGAGAAACTTACTTTAGTATTTAACGAACGTTCGCCTTTAACGGACTTCTTCACGTTCGCATTTTACCTGTACATACTATCGTGCTATATTATTTATGTGGTGTTTTAGAAAAGTGGGCATTTTTATGCAGCGCAGTCCTAAACGCGTAGCTGGATGTGGTTACCAGACCGGTCTCTCTTTACTCTTCAAAATTGATACATTAGACTACCATTCTTCGAATTTCGGCACATACGGAAGCAGGGTAAGTATTAAATACTATTCAACAATATTTTTACTATAACGTAACTATTTCAAAGATTATTTATATTATAATTGATCAGATAAAATGGCATTTGCTCACGGTGGCTAAATTGAGAATTTCGAGTATTTGGATGTGAGTCGAAGGAATTGTGAGTTCAACACACGGTATTAAGTATTTATAGCCAAAACCCAAACCAAAATATAGTTGAGTTATTAATTACCTATCTTTCATAAAACATCTTTTAACATCTCCAGGAATGAGTTTTATAAATCTGAATTTTATTAAACGTGTGCAATACTATTGTTGTATAATATTTATTTGATGTATAAATGGCGTAATTACATACTGACTACGGATATTATATTGCCTGGTGTTTGACATACATATGCTCGTAAGTTTATACTTCTTCAAAGCATATGCGCGTGTATACTCTTGGACAGGTTAAAAATCTTCACAATCTGAAAATCCACATGGCCTACTTGTGAACGGATGTGATCATGAAATAAAATTTTATTTAGTTATTTATTTCTTCTTTTTTTACACATTATGGACATCACAAATTATTAGTTCAATACATTCACAATATGAACATATATAAAAAAAATAGTATAAGTAAAAAATAAGAAGAAATAATACAACAATACAACACAGGTAGTAATAGTATACAAAAATTATATTATATATTTAAAAAAAATGAAAATACAACAAGAGACTGAAGAGTTGACCTCATATTTTTTGAAACCAAGGCTACGTTTGAAACGTCATACACAATAATATTTAACCATAATCCTTCTCAGTCCAAAAATGGACATAACTTGTTTTGATAATAGACTCCTAACTTATACGTATTTCCTAAATATTTCCACTATTATAGAATGAATTAAACGGATCCCTTCGTATATTACAGACACTCCCCACTTAGCGATGTTTTTATTTAACTGCTCAAATTAACGTTCAAGCTCACAACTTTTTTTTAACGGAAAATGTTGTTTTCGCCCATATACGAACTTGCTTATGGCTTCTATTGTGTGTAAATTCCCTGATGTTGCGCATCTCACTGCGCTGCACTCGATCGGCTGCATAAGTCAATCATAATGGAAGTTAAATAATTATTTGATTTATCAATATATTTTTGACGTTTATATAATTATTTTACCATACGGTTTATATTGAGCTTTTGCACTATAAATTTTACTTTGATAAATTAACCTATCCAGAGTATGGACGCATATATGTGTCCGTTCAAAATTCGCTTTGAAGAAGTATAGACGTGTATGTACGTGAAGCACCAAGCAATAAATACTCGTATATATTATGTATGCATCAAATAAACATTACACAACAATAGGATTGAATACATTTAATAAAATTCAAATTTAAAGCTAGTTTAATGAAAAGCTTTAACCAAATTTGTGCAATTATAATAAAAAAACTCACTCCTAGAAAAATTAAAACATTTTCTTAATTGTAAATTGACACTATCAAGAAACTCGCTTACCGATCAAATCTTTCCACGATCAAATTATTGGAATGGAACTCGGCCGTTAAGTAAATAATACTCATATTTAAGTATTTATTGTTCTTGGTTGAAATGTATATATGTAGTATAATATCAAATTCTGGGTCTAAGGTAGTAATCAACTTATTCAATGTTATTATAATATGTATGGTATTTCGTTTCTCTCCACGTTTTTATCATATATTGCTTCAAATAAATATTTGACAGGGATTTTAGTAAAGAAAGATTCCTACTAAATAATAGTATATAAATCATGTATATATATATAAATCCAGAAGTTTCCATCTTAAATACGAAAACATCGTTAAAAACTAGTTAACGAATGAATCTATGTTTATATAATCCAATTACAATGTATGTAATATAAAACAACCCGTAAATTGTATTTTTCGAGCTCTGTAGTTGTCCGAAGCATTTGATTCCAACTGACCAGAGTAACTAAAAAGTTTATCGTGAAAATTATGAATACAGAGGATTCTCTTTTTACACGGTTTCAAAATTACACGATGCTATATCCCTTGCATGCAATTACTACTCGCGTACTATGCGAATCACAACGTAGCACGATCTTGCCAATTTCAACGTGATGTGTCCGCTTACATGGCTCTTTACCAAGAAATATAGAATAAAACAGTCACCGCGATCGAACACAATTTTTGTCGAGACCAGTAAACCCGAAAATTTGAAAAAAAAAATTTCACAGGCTCTGGATATCTCAAGTGATGAAAGCGATGTCATACCAAATGTAAAACGTAAACGGGTCGTCTATTGTCTGATAGTGAATAATCTTCGTCACGAAGTTTTTAAAGTATTTTTTTTAATAAAACTAAGATACAATAATGAATTTAAATTTTTGATATCCATTGATTTTTATACGAGGGTATCTATCCACCATTTTTTTTTTTTTTTTGGTATATTTTTTCACGTTATTGCGTGATCCACCGTATAAAAAGAGAGTCCAATGTATTACCAATAAGTAAATGGATATACGAGTATATGCTAATGAAGCAATCGAAACCATCACACGGTGAAAAGCAAATATAGTATCCAAACATACATCTATCTTTTACATGCCAGCTATATTCATGGTAGAATAATACTTAAAATATTTTCTTATAATAAGCAATATCTTTTATTAACTTACGGAAAAAAATCGTTATATTTGGTTGTTGTATATAAATACTTATATTTAAACTATAGTAACTGTGAGATTTATTAATTGTTCATATACTTTTCATAACGTCTCTTGATAGTCTACAATCTACGTAGATTGCACATTTTGAAACTCCTATTGAATTTCTTAATATTTTTATTAACATAACCACACTGTTTATTTTCGAGAACACTGTACTGACAACCAATAAGTATGTTACTTCATTACAGATATACATCCATTATTCTTATAACTACGCTGATGAAAGCGCATCAGCAAAACTGGTAGGTCCCGGATCAGAAGCATTCTTCGCAATTGCACCTGAAATGACATATTCCACGGGAGGAATCAAGGGTTTCCCAATATCTGAAAGACAATGCATCTTCGCGGCAGAAAACACAGATGGAGTTTTGGCAAAATATACCTACACAAATTGCTTAGCAGAGTGTCGCGGGAATATCGTGTTTCGCATATGTGGCTGCATACCATTTTTTTTACCGAATAACGGCGAGTTTTTTAAATATATATTTTGTATATATTACACACTTATGGTTGACGTCAAAACTTAATTTGTTTTTAATTCATCTGATTATTTTGTTAAAGATAAACTATATTTTTACAGCACAATAGATATGCATTATTTACAATATTATCCTTAGCCTTACACTTTTCGCGACTCGTGCGCATAGTGAATGAGAACTTTACTATTATGGCTATTATTAAATCTGTATGTACCTGATAATTATCTGAAAAATCCGGAACATCAGTTTTTCTTTATCATAAAACGTATAACTAATCTGTCAATAGTTATGCCAATACAGTAAGCTATAACTATATTTAACATAATTATCAAAAACCTTGACATCCTCCTCATCTTCCTTTCGAGTAAGGACGAGTCAGCGAATTTTGTTTCATAAACTCTTAAAATATATTTTTTCAATAAATGTCTCAAATACAAATTTGATCATAGTTTATTAGTTGTACTTTTATTCGTAATATTTTTTAATAAAATAGTTTTATTTGTTGTGAATCTTATTTTAATAAACAAATTCATATATGTCATGTTGTGAATATATATAATTCAAAATTTCTTATGTACATACTATGTAAAAAACTACGATAAATAAGAGTCCATTAATATGTATCTTTATGACATTTTTATTATTCTAGGTTCGAGAATGATTTGTGATTTTCGACATGTGCAATGTGTACACGAATCAAGACGTGAGTGTGTTTATATTAACATTATCAATAGAAATCAATGCATCAATGACAAGTAAACATAGAATGTCTTACTAACACACTGTTTGCGTGATACTAATCAAATTTCAGTGACTAATCACCATCGAGCAGATATTATAAAACGTTTGCTACGGAAAACGCAAACTGTCATCTTTCTTTTATATGCATTTTTAACTGTAATCTATTATATTATAATATAGTGCAAATTCATTACGCATTACACACAATTTCACCAGAAATGCCCCCAAGAAATATGTCCAGATTAGAGATTCCAACTATTCGACATACTCGTAATGAGCCATTTGAATATCGAATAGCAAACCCATAAATATTCGAATAGTTTCTAAAATATTAAAACGGAAGGAATAAACAAGTTTGAATATTTAAAATAAATCACATATACAAGTACAATATAATTTCCAATAAAACGAGTTTAATAATACACAATAATGATCGATCACTCTTGGTGCAAAGAAAAAAAAACATCAATGGATTATTTAGGACTTCTTACGATGTGCCCCTTCTATATATATGATGAAGGTCTGCCATGCTCAATTTGTCATATTTAAACATAATTTGCAATATATTTCATTGAAGAATTATTAGCTGTCTAGCAAGTATCGAATGGAAAAAAAAATCAGAATATATTCGAGTATAGAATATTTGGTTATCGTATTGGAACCTCTAGTCCAGATGTATATTACATAAGCATGCGATGAAGAATATTTTATTTTTAGGATTTTACTCAGGCTCCATTCCGGGAGAAAACATCACCGAGTGTAACTGTTCTCCTGATTGTCAACACTTTTCCTATCATGTGGAACAGTCTTTGGGAGGATTGACAAGGGCCAACGCTTACAACTCACTCAGTTTTTTGTAAGTTTCTTCAAGTTTTATTCAACTTTGCTCATCAAGCGATAGCCGCTAATATATTTCTAATATAATAAATAGTTATAGCGTTTTTTAATACACATACACGAGTATAT